>MEIZ01000324.1:24432-55877 GCA_001723225.1 Globodera ellingtonae | reverse complement strand
CCACCCTTTTTTGATCTTTGAATTTTAATCCATTTATAATTAAAAATTATCAAATTAAATTTTTATTTTTAGATTAAATTAGCAATTTATTTCTTGATCAATTAAATCGGGTAGTTTTATTGACTAAAATCGTTTTATAAAAGCTAATTTTTAATTTTAGGGCCAAATAAATTTGGTGCATCATACCTTTCGTTTTGAACATTGTCCGTTTTACCTCTAAAGCCGCACTTTTAATTGAATATATAATACATTATTTTAACTTTCTTTTATTTTGAAACTTGAAATATGTAAAACTKAAATAGTTCTTGGTATAAATTTTTTTCAATGACTTTTTCTTTAACAATTATTTAAGTTTTCAAAATTGCGTTGTTTTTATTGCAATTCGCATTAAATATGTAGAAAAGCCAATTTTTAAGAAGTTTTTTAGCTTAATTCCCAGAGAAGTAATAAGTGAAGACCAGCCAGAGGCAAGAGAGGATATTTCGAAAAATTAATGTCGGAAAATTGTTAAGCTAATTTCACAAAAACCAAACTACAATAACAAATTAATAATATGCTGAAAAATAAAACATATTTCTTTGAAATTAATTGGGCAAAAACAATTTACGCAAACATTAAAAATTTGCTGCGGAAAAGGAGATTTAGCAAGAAGCATGCTAAACAAGTAAATTACAAATAAAAATTCATGAGAATGAAAGAGATATATAAAACTTATAAAATTATGTGATTAAAACAAAATTATTTTTTTTAAAGAAAAAGAAACAATAATAAAATAAAATTGTTTTGTCTATACCAGTTTAAAAACATTCAGGCCCAAAAAATGAAGCTATTAAGGTGCATGGCGTCGTGGGTTGCACGAAATGAAGAGCCATTCGAAGGATGGGGCGCGGCCCTCGGCCCGTGCTGACGTCGCAGATAAATTAAATAAGACATTAATTCAGTTATCTAAATACCCATCGTCTAAGGTGCCCAAATTCTTATGTAAAAAAACAAAATAAAAAATTAAAGTTAAAGTTAAAAATTATATATACTATAATAAAAAAATACCAATAAGATAGCCTTTACAAAAAATTATTTTCAACTCAATAATTAATTTAAACATATAATTTCAAAATGGATTTTAAATAGAAATAATTAAACTTTTGGGAAAAAGTAAAATTACATTCGCAACAAAAGCAATAAATAAAGAAAAAATAGACAAACGCCTTTATGTAATTTAGAGATTTCGTAATCTTTATATATTAAAAAAATTATAACAACAATAAAAAAGGGCCTTGTAAAAATGTGTTAAAGTTTAATAGAGATATATCATAAAAGCTAAATTAAAGTTTTATTTAATAAAATCAATTTCAAAAAAACATATATGGTGGAAGGCTGCATGTTTGCTATATTAGATTATTATTTTTATGAAGTAAAGTAAATGAATTACCATTAATTTTTCATACATTATAAAATATAGTTACATAATTAAAAAACTTAAACTAACTGGCTAACATAAAACTCCATCAATTTGATATAATAGCATGTCTCGTTAAACCGTTTAGTTAATAATAATGAATATTCTTTGGATTTAATGATTGTGTGTCTTTTAATTTCTAATATATTAATAGTGTAAAATATAAAGCGATTCAAGCTCACTATGTAATTATGCATATTTAATTTAAATTGCACCTTTTCGGCAAGCAGAATGGTAAATCTTCCAAAAATTTCTTTTAAAAAATAACTAAAATCATCGTAACATTTCAAGTAAAAACTCAACAAAAATAAGTGAGAAATATTAAAAAGCAATTGCTTATACGTAAACGACTCAAAATTAAAACAGAAAAAAAATAGTTAAAATAATAAGAAATTTGAGCGAAAAATATTAAAGCCTTCAGAGTTTTTAAATTTTCCCAACTTAGAGAAATAATATTTTAAAAAAATCTATTATATAAAACGGAAAACCGAAAATTTTCATAATCCAAGCGTGCCGGAGCATGATTATTATGGACTTTGTAGATAATATACATTATAATTTAAATAATAAAAAAGGAAAATAGGAGCTGGTAACTCATAGGATCCTGATTATCAGATAATCTACATACCTATCGAATATCTTTATGTTTTGTAAAAGTGAATTATAAATATTTGGTCAAAAAATTAAAATAAATATATTTAAGTTTTTGAGCAAGATCAGAATATTATAGATTTTATACAAAATGTTTATAATTACGTGAATAATTAATTATTTGTTTCGTTAATTATGAATATAAAAAAAAATTCAGCCTTCCCTAAAAAGTTTCTCCCCCTCTCGCACTATATCGCCCCAAAAATGTGATATGAAGCATGAGATAACAAATCAGAGATTGTGTAAAAATTTATTTATAATTAAATAAACTACTATTAAAAATAAAAATATTTTAATTTAAAATAAAAGGTCAGAAAATTAATATTTACAAAAAAATTTAACAAAATAAATCAAAAAATCTTAACGAATTCATATCATGCCTTACACCAAAAAAAAATTTAAAAAAAAGGTTATAGCCAATTAGGAACATGAAACCTTAAAGTATACAGCAAAGAATACTCAGGTCGAATGTGCACCTGAAGCGGCGGGCAATCGATCCATCTTTAAGTCTATTAACTTGTAACTTAAAAGCAACGAGCTCTACTTGCTCGCTGCAAGATGATCCAGAGCCCGGGCCCGGGCTGAACAAAAACATTATTATTTTTTTTAGGGCTTTTTGCTCGTTTTTTTACATTTTATGTAAAACATATGTTTGATTTTTACATATTATGACTGATGTTAAGGTGTTTTATCACAACAAGATTTTTGCAAATATGGTTTTTCGGTTAATTTTTACCGCTATTTGGAGTCTAATCTTAAATTAATCAAATTTATATTAACTTTTATATTTTAAGAAAAAGTTATAATTGTTTTATTGCTGTATTGTATAATTATATGCAGTAATTGCCGCCAAACTTGTAAACATTCCTGGGAATAATCTTATTGTTGGTTATTTTAAACGATTACTAAAATTAAAGATACCTATAATCTTTAATTATATTATGCAAGATAAGTGTTTAGCGTTTAAAAATTACTTTTTATTATTTCACAAAATGATATCTCCTTGGCTTTGTCTCGCTTCATCATCAAGTAATGAAAAAGTCTATAACCATTAATATCAGAAACAATAAAATTGTGCTTACAATGGGATTTTTATAACGAATCACATTGATTCAATTAACTATTAAATAAAAAATAACTGAACTTCAATATGATAATAATGTATCGCTTTTGTTCTAAGACAATTTCTTCAATTAATATTTTTATTTATTCGTTTTAGTGAGATTTATTAATAGTATTTTAATATTAATAATCATTGTTGGTTGTATTCATTTTACTACATTTTAGATAGATTTTCACCATTCCTTTTAGCACTTCCTCGTTATCTGGGGCTGTGTAATCGCCAAATCATCGCTCGGCTGCGCCAAGAAATACTAATATTTTTGTTGTTAATATTTAAAAGATTCACAATTTAGTCTCACTAAAACTTTAAATCTTTTAATGTAAAGTTGAACAATTTTTTTGTATTTTTAAAATTAATGATATTTATTGCATATAAAATAAGTACGATGTGTTTGATTGATATGTTTGAAATTTTATGTAAGTCGCCCTTGATTTTTTGCAAAAATAAAATTTATAAATTACCTCAAAAATTTTTTGCTGTCAATTTTTGCGAGTTCTTTGGGACAAGAATTACTGTGCTTGTTAAGGCAAAAATTATTTTTTAGCATATGGCATAGATATTTTTATTCGATAATTTGGGTAGTAAGTATTAAGTATTTCAAATTATGTAAATGATTTGGTTCAAATGTGCATTTCTATCTTTTATTTGAAAATTTTATATATTATTTAATGTTGAATATTGACTTTCATTAGGCTACTAAAGCAAATTTGCGCCTGAGAACAAATAATTTTTTAAACAGAATTTTCCACGTCAATTATTTATTTTTATCTTTTAGCATAAATTATTATAAATTTGATCACAATTTTACTTATTTTGTTTAGCAAAAACATTAATTTGTATATTTTTCCTTTACATTGTTTATTATTTTTACATATATTTATTTGTGTATAAAAATTTATATCTTTACATTAAACAATTTGAGTCAAAAAGTGGTTTCTGAGAGCATATATTTTCTAAATTGAAATTTTACATTTCTTTCCTTTTTTCGATTTCAATACTCTTCAGTTTATATTTTATTTTTAGTCTTTGAGTTTGTTTTTATTAAATGCATGATCGTGATGGCGATCCTCTAATTTTGCGGCTCCGCATCTCAGGAGCTTGCGTTTTGGCGCCATTCGTTGTTTGCGTGTCATATTATAATAATATTAATAAGTTTTTTGTTGACGGTWTAAAACAGCTTSMGATGAAAAGCCTTTAGAGTTCATTATTTATTTATTGGTTGGTTGGTTAGTATTATGTTTTTTGACAATTTATCATGTTATTAAAATAAAGTATTATCGTTTTTAAACTGTATTTTATTCTTAAGTTTATTAATTTCCGATTATAATATCTATGAGAAATTTATTAAAAATTTTATTTTTATTTAATCATGTTTGGCGTAGGCGGTTAATCTTTAAATGGGCAATATTTGTGTTAGTAATTAAAATCTAGGTGTTTTCGTGCGCAATAATTAATATCTTTCAAATGTCTTTCATTTTTTTAAATGTTTAACGCATGATTAAGATCCAGGTTTAATAGCTTCAAAATATCTAATAACAACTTTATACGGAGATTACGAATATTTTTTGATTTGCTTACATAAATTTTGATTAACTATGTAAAAATTTATCGTCCTCCTTTTTCTCCAGCATGCGGACCCGCTGGCTCAGCTGAAGCACCGCCAGGTTCATATAATCTAACTGTTCTGTTGCTTCTAAATCTGCTTCTGCAGCGCCTTGCGTAAAACATTTTTAGGTTCTAATTAATTGATTTAACTCGTCAACACGATAAACTCGTCGAAAAAAACGATGAACTCGTCGAACACGATGAAATAATAATGTTTTGAATTTTGATTCACAATTGGATAAGGTATGTTGAAATTTATTTTAATATACATAATCATTCATTGCGTTGTTTCTCCATAAAGTAGATGAATATTAGACATTTTAGTATTTTAAAATTGATACCATTTTCTTTATTTTTCGAGCGTATTCGGTCCAAAAAATTGACCGAATTTTTATTATTTCTTTTTTTGTTTCATTCTACAAACCAGAAAAAACAAATAGAATCAAATTGGTCGAGATTTTGATAAATATTTAATTTATTTTTTATGCGAGGACCATAAATTATTTTATAAATGTTATTTTGGCTTTATGGCTTATAATAGATTTATATTATAAAATACAAAGCGTTTTCAGTGCCGGAAACAGATTCTTCGCAACTTTAAGGTAAGTTTTTTTGTAATTTGAATATGACAAATTTGTTGGTTTAGTTATCTAATTTTCTTATTTTACATATAGCGAGCAACAGACAGTCTTTTTAAATAGGCTTAGAAATTAATTTGTTGACGTCTCATTAAACCATTAGCTGAACAAATATTTTAAAATTTATTCTTATTTTACATTTTTTGCAGATTTAACTATTAAAAATGCATCATCATTATTTAAAATGTCCAATGCAAGATTTCTATGCAAATCCGACCAATCTCGAGGACGTAGTGCAGATTCCAAAGAAAAAATCATTTTTCAAAAAGAAACAAACAAAATTCAATGCAAAAAATGTTTATAAGCTAAGCATAGAGATACAAATCTTGAAATTAAATATAAAATAAATACCAAAATTACTTTTGTATTAAATATAAAAATAATCAAATTAAACATTAAGTCTCCAATTTTCCAACGTCGCTCGTATTAATTCATTTAAAAAGTTAAAATAAATATAATAATTACATTTATGTATACAATAAAGTAGATTTTTTAAAATTTTAAATCAAAAAATCAAGACAATAATTTTTTATATGCAATAAAAGCGTGGAGAGACACTCGCACACGCTTGCGACTGTTTTCTAAAAGCTAAAATTTAGATTAACTAAAAATCAAAACAAAATTAAAGGGGTTCTAAATCATTATTTAAATTATGTTTGATCGTCTTGGATATAACTAAAAATATTATTAAAAATAATAATAAGATGATAATTTTCTATTGTTGATCAAATAAATCTGATTGTCGACTATTAGGAAATCGGTGTACTCGGAAGGCATTGCGCCAATCGATTCTAAATGTAATTTTTCAAAGTCTTTCTGGCTATCATGAAGCCACCAGTTCTCAAACGAGCTCATGTTGATTTCATCGATTTTGTCATCTCTAATTATGAAGAGCCTTTTGCTGATGTGATCAAACCATAAGTCACCGGGTGGAAAATTTTTCAAGACTTTTTCATAATGACCGCGAATAATCGATGTTTCATTTGTGTTAATATTTTTAAAAATAAGGTACGTGTGTTCATTAAAGTAAAAACATGCCATGGGTTTCATAACTCTAAAATCCTGGTATAATTCAAGCTTTGTTGGTCCAATTCTTTCAATARAATTTATCTTCTGAATTGAAATAGTCCACCCCAATCTAAGGTCTCTGCTTATCATACATAATCTATTTTGGTCGAAGCCAAACAATCTATCAAGTGTTGAGGGTTTTGAAATTGTAATATATTTATTGTCAAATAGGTTTGGTCTATCCGTGGAAATTTCCACATTAATTTCTTCACTGACGCTTGGAACAAATATTGTAACCAAAATTACTAACGATAACCTAATGATCTAACAAATTTTTTAACTAATAAATCAGCTATTGAACGAGTCTTATATAAGTTATCCATGACGTTAATATGAAACCCCTGAACAGCGAACAGCCAAAAAATAAATACAAAAATGACCACACGAATCTGAAAACGGATGTTGAATAATACGCTCATTAAACAAAATTTTGTCAAATTGGTTAAGGTAGGCACCCAAATCTTCATTTGGGTGCTCACCCAACGAATCAAAATACTCTATTTGAGTATTTGAGCTAACAAAACAGGCCACCCAATGCTCGCCAATTGTGCCAGCTTTGCCCGTATTAGCCACAAAACAATATGGATATTTTCTGCTATGGACTTTTGGAATATTATTGGAAGCAAAAACACCAATAAAATGTTTTTCAGTTGCTTTAATGTTTGACAAGATAATGTCTAACTGGTTAGAATTCATTAAATGCTTCCGTCACTGCTAATAACGCGATTTGCATTGATCGATAATATTGAATCAAATTCTCCTAGAACAATCATCTCATAGCCCCCCGCTTTTATAGGTTCAGTAAATTGAACCTTGACACTAGTAGTCCCATTTCGTATGAGTTCAAATCCTGGAGTGTCATCAAGGGTAGAAGTCATTGATATTACAAAGAAGCACCAGCCACCCAAAAACTTAGACATATTTATTGACATTGTTCTGTCGCCATCATCCATGCCTAAACCGGTGTACATATCAATAAAAGCTCTCACATATTTTTTGTTTTTGAAATCAAATGAATATGGTGCTCCGGGAAATGTATACCCATTTGCCTCAATAGTAATCGAGCGAATATTTGCATGTTCAAATTTAAAGGGCGAAAGAGCCTTATTACCTGTATATGCATCAGTGGAAACAAACCCAATAATCAACCTCCTCGGGACCACACTTGTAAAAACATTGTGGGATAGATCGGAAGTACCTTCGGGCAGGAAAAGACTTCTAATCTCTATTTTTCTCATTGGGTATTTTGCCGGGGTAATCTCCAAATGGTTACTRATAGCATTATTTAATGATTGAGCAACATCAACGGTCTTCACATAAATTCGAATGTCATTTACTCTAATCCGAAATTCATGAGGATTCTTCAGCATCTCTTTATCCGGTTTATAAGGCGGAGCCAAAATTAAAAATTCATCACTATTACGATATATACTAAATATTACATCGGAATTATTTAATAGTAAATTAGGCTGACGCCCCAAATCGAAATTGAGTTTCACCATAGTTTCACAATTAGTGCCGTCTGCAAATCGAGATGCCCTGTTTTTAAATCCTTCATTTTCATAATTATTCTGATCGGTGTCATCAACATAGTAACAATTTGCTTCATATAACCCCCTCTTTACAACATCTGAAAATCCTAGTTCATTCATCATATATGACCGGTATGCATAATATACGCCAGAATCCATATATTTCTACACCGGAAACACTGATTTTTAAAGTTTTTATAAAGCTGTGTCCAAAGTTTTGAATAACACCGGCATGCTTGTCAGCGTCGCTAGTGCTTGTAATTGGTATTCAGTTATTATTTTGCTTTCTTTCTATTGATGTTGATAGGAATAAAAAGGTTTTATTAAGATCGCAAAACTGGCTGTCCGAAAATAATCTAAAAATATATGGCCCAGATTGATTTATAGCCGATAGTGGTAGCAATTCCCGAACGCTGGATTTGTTTATCGCAACATTGGTAGGAGGAATATCGAATAGTGCGAGGCCTCCTTCGAGACCATCTTCACTTGTTTTGTCAATTTTCTTTAAAGTCGCCATAGGCTTTTAATTATGAGCTACGCAATTCTATTTATACCTTTTTAAACGAAACTTAATTAATCAATAACCTGTCTCCTATTTCGTTTTCCTTTCCCACATTGCTGAAATTTATTCGAGAGATTTTCAAGCCCCTGTTTCGAATGTTCCCTAAGGGCATCCTTTAAATCTTTACCTTGGGCCATATCACCTAGAACCCGTTGACCTGCGGCAATTCCTTCGTTACCTGCAGCTGTTGCAATATTTTTAGCTATTGGTGTTAAGAACCGAACAACATTGTCGAGGAATCCAAATCCTCGCTGATATTTGCTTCCAACAAAATATTGTTTTTGGCCTCTTCCTACTTGAACTTTTAAAAATGATGACCAATCCACCGACTGGGGATCAAAGAATACATGTGTCATTTTAAAATAGAGTTTTCTTAAAATGTAAGGTGAGAATATAAGTTCCCCAATGAAATTTCACTAATTCTCCAAAAGGCGTCTAAATTTCTACAGAAATTTCGGCGATTCGTTTTGATTGTATACGATGAAAATATTCGGTGCTATATATAACCTCGTTTATTGATCCCGGATTTCCAACAACATTAACGATTCGTAAAAGTGGTGCCAAGCGGTTGCCTATTATGGTGTTTTCCACTAGATTCGGTGCATAAATATATATCTGTCTTACTCCACCTGACAAATCTGGCATATAAGAAGCCTCATCTCCATGATGCAATACCCGATTTTTAAACCCTGATACATATGCTAAATGTTCTGACAACTCAATATGGGGGATGGCAGTATCTAGATGAAGAATAAATTTTTGATCAACAGTATCATATCTAAATTCTAAAGGCCTAGGCGGAGATAAATCATTATCAGAATCTTCTGCGATGGATATTTTTGATTGGGGTATCATCTCTGCAGATAATTTTTCCTCTTTTTGCGTTTCTTCTGACATTTTCTCCTTAGCGGGTGGAACCTCTTCTTCTTCCTGTGCACCTGCTATTTGTTCCGATTCTTCTCTCTGCGGCTCGACTGGTTCAATTTCGGCGTGTTGCGGTGCCTCTTTATTCTGATCTTCTGATTGGGTGTGGGTTTGTGGCTGTAAACCTCCAATAGCCAAGGCTCGAAGGTATGTGTGGTGGCCAAAAATCTCAGAGGATATTGAAGAATTTGTAAAAGAGTGTGAAATTTGTCAACGAAATGCACCGGCGCCACCCAAATCATCCCCGGAACATAAATGGCCAGAGGCAAGATATCCRTTTGAGAGATTACATGTGGATCTGGCTGGTCCAATTTGGGGAACAAATTTTTTAGTTATGGTGGACGCTTTTTCGAAATTTCCGTTTGTCCATCAAATGAACTCAACAAATTCGTGGGCGTTGATTGCCTCGTTTAGAGAGGTATTTGCCATTTTTGGCTCACCAAGGACGATTGTGTCCGACAATGGCCCTCAGTTTGTGTCGGCCGAGTTAAAAGAATTTTTGATGGAAGAGAGTGTAAATCATCTCACTTCCCCCCCTTACCACCCTGCAAGCAATGGAGAGGCAGAGCGGTTCGTGAGAACGTTCAAAGAAAACATAAAGAAATTGCTTGATGCCGGAAAACCACTTAAACTGGCTCAGTTCATATTTCTACAGGAATATCGCGCCTCCCCATGTCAAACATTAGGAGGAGAGAGCCCAGCACAAAAATTTTTGAAAAGAGAATTAAGAACGGAAATGGACAAAATAAAAATGATGCCGCCAATTGTGCAACCCGAAATTGAGTCAGAAAATCCACAAGCGAGTAATCCAGCAATTGAAAACAAAGGACGAAAAGTTTTGCGCCGMCAGGTTGAGTTTGACCCAGGAGATTCGGTRTGGTACCGAGAACAACTCACAAAAAAGTGGTGCCCTGGAGTATTACTAGAACCAATGGGAGAACGAATGTGGAAAGTTGAGCTGGAAGGGGGCGGAGAAAAGGTCGCGCACATCGACCAAATAAAAGGCCGAAGAATAGCAGTCCGGCACTGAAGAACGCCATTTCATTCGGCTCAGAACGTTCAAAATCTCTACCAAAATTTCCCCAATCATATTTAACAATTATTCACATTTTCATGTCCGTCAAAAATTATCATCACCCCAAACAAACCCTAATTTCACATTTTTTTTTCGTTTAAAATAACATTTATTTTGATCAAATCAGCCCTCATCTTGTTCACAAAATTTTTGTCCAATCCCGAAACTTTGAAAAATGTCCACCGATCCATTGACCGCAATCCTCGGCGAGAATGCAGCGGAGAAGGAAAACAACGGCAAACCACGTCTGATTAAGCGAATCCCGGCCATATTGCCGGAGGTGCAAGCTGAGCATGTCCTAACCCGTGAAGMAATCAAAGAAATGGTTCTGGAAGCCATCGAGGGGCTGAAAGCCAAATTTGTCCCGAAAATCGAGGCCATTGCTGAAAGCGTAGTGCGCATTGCCGATGCCCTGGAGGAAGCAGAAGCTCGAGGAGTTTTTGAAAAAATGTCCTTGGAAGATGGACCGGAACCGGAAGGGGAATTGCCTCAGGAGGAGAGAGAGACCGAGCACCACCCGCACCACCCCAATGAGGTGAACGGGGGAGGGCAAGCGCCGGGAAATTCTGAACAAAAATTGTCCCAGGACGAATTGCCAATCGGCCAAGGGACAAAGAGAGGAGGTAGCAATGGCTTTCAAGCCCGCGAGAATTATTGTGTCCGCGGAGGTCATCGAGGGAACCCTCGTGGCTATGCCAGCAACAACCATTATGGCCGCGGAGGGCACTACGGGCACCGCGGAGCACATGGAAATGTTGAGCCGCAGGCGCAGGCCCGCCGCTTCTATAACATGCGCCGTCGCGGGAATTGCGCCGGACCGTCAACATCGGGGGGAGCGTGTCATTGTCAACAAACATTGCATTGGGCCCCGTCGTTTCCGTCCGTACGGTCGCTGATCGGAGGAGGTCAATTTCATCAAGGTGGAAGGAAGTGTGGAATCCAACATTTAAAAGTACTGTAACTTCGATATGTTATTTKTGCCCAATTCCCACAAACCATCATTCATCCCTTCACTARACCCAAAACATAATCCTTAACCCTTTATGCATTTGCCGATTTGTCCTAAGCAATATTTGTGTAACTGGACCTTCTGCTCAGTCCCCTCTCAAATGTTTTCTCGACCCCTCCCACAATCGACCACTATTTAAGCAATTTGCCCTCAGCCATTTCTTCAGGTTCTTACTCATTTACCACAACTCAGGTTCTTACTCACATTTACCACTCTCAGGTTCCCTGCCTGATTTGCTTAAAACTTCAATAAACTTTCATTTAAACCCAACGTTCACATTTGCTTTGGGAAATCCCCGGGACACAACACTTTCCTCAAAGAAGCTAAGTGGTCTTTAAAGCTCCCATCCTTGGTAAACACAAGTACATCATCTACATACGAAAGGGCACAGTCTTCCAAACCTGATAGAACCGTGGACATGGCTCTTGAGAATGCTGCTGTGGCATTTTTCATACCAAACGGCATAAAAAGCATCCGATACACGTTGTCCTCTGTTATTACGCCGCATTTCCATGAAGTTTCTTCTGTAAGTTTGATCTGCAGATAGCCGCTGGACAAATCCAGTGACGAATAATATTTGCAGTTGCCTACTCTTTCCATTATGGCTTCGAGCCTGGGGAGAGGATATCGGTCCGGCACTGTGACCTCGTTTAATTTCCTAAAATCCAAGCACGGCCTTATCCCCCCGTCCTTTTTCTGGACCATTACAAACGGTGTGACCCATGGGGTATCAGACTCAATCATGACTTCAGCTGCTAACAGCTTTTCGATGTGCTTCTTCAACTCGTCTTTGTACTTATACGGCATTTGACTGGGAGAAGAAAAAACTGGAGTTTCGGTTGTCGTCACAATGTGATGCTCTCCGCCTTCAAATGAGCCCAGGTCATATTGGCTTTTGCTAAAAATATCGGAGAATTCCTCTGCCAGGGCTTTCAAATTTTCCAGCTCTTCCCCTTTGACATTGGATCGTGTGAAATCTAACTTGAATGAGGGATCAATTTCGATGTTGCACGGTTTTAAACTCAAAATTTGGTTATTAATCCGGCTCTTCGGACAAAATTTCTTCCGTTTCCCTTATTTCATTTGCATAAGCTAGGTGCATATTCTCAAAAAAAACTATGGGTTCATTTGTGGGGTTTGCCAGGACTAGTTTAATTTTACCCTCTACCGGTGTGCACACTGATGGTATTAACCCGACATTGTGTTTAACGAGATTGCTGTCCGGTCGGCTAACTAACACGTCATGACTCAGTGGGAAGGACGATTCAATTTTTCCTTCAACAATTTGCTGTGTATTTGCAGGAATGGTGAAATATTGAATTGCCGCAACTCTCAGCCCCTCAGCTAATTTTTTATCGGCTCCCAATTCAACCCATTTCTCTCCAAAAAATATTCTGTTTTTGTTGAAATCAAAAGTCATTTTTGGAAGTTTTCTTAGCGTGTCGCAGCCTAAAAGAAGTTGATAATTATTGGCTGCGTGAAACTCACCATCCTCCACCAAGTGAACAAGCGCACTCACACTGTTACCAGCTAAGCTCAGCCTCATCTCCGTCTTCTCCTGAAAGGAGATTACATGGCATGAGGCGCTGACTGCCTGCATGTCAGAGTGCCAAATTTTTGAATTTAACTTCATTGCCAGCGACTTTGGCGCGCCTGTTACAGTCGCTCCCGTATCAACTAAACATCTGATTGGCACCGAATTGATCTCTACTGTGATTATTGACGTGTTTGGCGTAAGGGCAAAAATTCCTTGCCCATTTGCTCCAGGGTTTGGTCGAATTTTCTTACAGCGCCCTTCACATAATTCACAACTTGACGAATTGCCCGAAGGCCAACTAACTGGGTTTATTTGGGAATCCAATGATAAGCGTCTCTTTTTGGTACTACAGCGGGGACAAATCGGTGTAGGTCCGTCCCCTTCTGGATCACAAATCAGTATGTTCCTGTGGGGAAGGAGTTCAATTCCGCCAACTGCTTTGAGAATGTCCATTCCAATTATCAACTGAAATCCATCGAATGCTAACCTGGTATCACTAATAAAATATACTGTCAGCCCCGTAACTCGTGCCTTTCCTCCAATTTCAAACCTAGCGATTTCCGCTTTTGTTTTTATTAGCACTTTATGCTTGGTAAAAGTCGTGAGCTGCACGTTTGCCGGCTCAACACTGACTGGATCTCCAGCCGCAGCCATCCACCCAATCAAAGAATGCTGGGCCACTGAAATTTCCGAGCCTGTGTCGATTAAGGCCGTAATTGTCACGCCGTTCAACTTGCATGAGATGAGCGGGAGAATCCCTGCTTGCTGATTGTTCGGGAGACGAATCATATTAATGTTGACTCGAGTTTCAACCTTCTTTGGGGCCAGACTCCGAATAGGAGTGAATTCAATTTCTAACGCCACTGGTTCCAGCGCAAGGGAGGGCTTTGAGTTTAACTCCTGGTTTTGACCAGTTCGGTGGCTAACCATTCGCCCCGAATACTCTCTTTTGAATATGTAGTAGACGCGTATGCCTAGTTCAGCTGTGACGATGATTACAAGCACAGTAATACTCACTCTCCAAATTGGGGTCCAGTCCCCAAAAATGGCTTTGGTTATTTCCTCTTTAGCCTCCTCCCATTGCTCTGAGGAGGTAGTCAAAATTTCGCCATCACTATAATGTATTTTATAGGACATTTCACTCATTTTGATTAGATTGCTCAAATGGAGATGAGTGAATAATTCTGACATATTGTTCAACAGCAAATGATGAAAGGCACTCAATGGCACTTGGGAAATAGTGAATACTTCTGCAGGAATACTGCTCATCCGATTGATTTTGGCGCTGGCAATTAGAGCGGTGATCTGATCAACTTCCAACAATTCACCTCCTAAATTGAAAATTTGACGCCGAAATTCTGTGCAAGGTGCTTTTCGAGAATAAGTCACTATTTCCATGGTTTTGGTATCCAAAAACGCCGTATGCTCTGAATTTCCCGATCTGAACTTGATTGGCGGTTTCTCAAAACATTGATTCTTCTCTTGACTTGTTTGCCCTAAGGGAATGAAATCGAAATCGTCCTTTTTCATTTCGATACAGGGCCACACTTTAATCACCCCTGGGCCAATATTTCTCGCATGCACTAGTGATGTGTTAAAAGCAACCCGGGCTAGCGAAGTTGGCTCTGAAAGAGCTGCTGAGAGTGCCCAACGTTTGGTATCACTCAAGTGATCACACAAACCCTGGAATGCATGAACGAAAGAAAATTGGAAGGATTGTGTGACGAGCCAGCCCAGATATGACATTTCAGACTGCAACTGCGAGTCCGTAACCATGCTTTCTGCCGCTCGCTTGGTTCTTCTTCTGGTTCCATTTCGAAACGCAAAACCCTGCTGCGATAGCGTTAAATTTAGTCGGCATGATTTGACAATTTTTGGTTTTCCATCGAAGGTGATCAGTAGGGGGTCCTTATCCGCCATCCAAATTTTTCCCATTTTTTGGCCTTTAAACGGACCCATCGATAAATACTCGCAATTTTTGGGAGTGGTCGAGTTCCACAAAATTAGGGTCTGATCTGACAGAAGGCACTTTCCCAGACTGAATGGACAGTGATCAGTGTCTCCCAACGAAGTTTTGATAGACGGATCCCCGAATTTGGCCACTATTTTTGTCCTGAATAGGTAACAATTTTCACTGCTCACTTTAGCCCAATTAAACGATCCGATCAGCCACAGTCTTTGAGACAGATCAATTTTATTGTTTGTTTGAAAGAACTCACCTTCTTGAGTAAGCGTGCCTAAATTGCATTTTCGGTGAGTAACCATCTGCTGGCACTCTTCCGAGTCAATGACGAGTTGATCCGAGTCAAGTTTTTCAACAATCGAGACGCCGGCGAGAGAAGTATGTTTTTGGGCATTTTTCTTAACTTTTCGACACACCCAAGCCTCCGCCTCATATTCAAAAGCATTTGGCTTGTAGAGCCACATGATTTGACGCTCCGGCTCCTCTAACTCATTATTTTGTGGTTTGGAGCATTCGGTTACAGACGGGAGTGCCCACGTGGTCCCTTCCACCTGCGTTTGGCAGAGCAGCGGGTTCTGAGGGATCGGAATCCCTTTACTTCCTTGCCCAAAGGCTGGTGTGCATAGCATAAGCATCACTCCAAAAATCATCATGCATCGAGTTATTTTTGGACCTAAATCGTTAATCTAAAATTAAAGATTAATATAATGTAAATCGCCAGACGTAAGTAATAAAGCTAAGAAAAATGTAATTTAATCGTTAATTTAATATAGTAACATGTTAGTCAAAGATTAATAAATAATGTAAATCGCAATGCGTAAATAATTAGGTTCAGTTTGATCATTGAGCCCCCCCCCAAAAAAAATTCATTCAATTTGATCCCGTTGGCCCCCAAAAAAGTCGCTCCACGAGGACCCCGCAAAAAAATTCAGTCTCGTTGACTTACCTTGACCCCCGGCTGGTGAGGACTGATCAGTCTAGCAGTTGTCCATTATTCATAATAACCATCCAATTAAAACAAATGTTGAAGTATTTGGATATCAAGGATGCCTTTTCTAATAAATTTGATTGGCCAATATGTATTCGGGGAGGGGGGGGGGGGGTCTAAAGAAAAAATTGATAATTTAATTTCACAGGAATGCGAATATTGATTGTCATTTTTCGGAAAAAAACACAAGAATTTGTTCAATGCAATAAATGGCTCGGGGGGGGGGGGGTAATGGAAAAGATTTTATAAAAACTACTTTAATATAGCAAAATAAAAAGATTTTCTATATTAAATGTTAGCTCATGAGCTAAACAAATTGATATTTAAGCAAATATTTTACAATTAATAAAAAACAAGGATGATAATTAATTTTAAAAATTAAATAATCTAATCAAAGTGCTTATTTAAAAATATAAAATAAGAATAAAATTATAGCTAAGGGGCCGCTTGCCAATCCGGTATTTTTCACACTTATTAACAAAATAAAGGAATGTGAATTTAATTTTTAGAAGAAATTTGTTTATGCAATTATTTTAGTCAGCAACCTAGATTTAATCTTTCATCCGTTTGAAATAAATAAAATTAAAAAATCGGCATTTATTAAAATATAATTATATTTTAAAAATTAACAAAATTTAAATGAAGACGCTTGAAACTTTACGAACTTCGAGACGCCTCAAGTACAAACTAGTCGACCTTGGTTATTTATAACTTATATAATGTAACGGAATATATTAAAAGCAAACCTTATAGACGTTGCACGAAGCATGGAATGGGTTGGACTGCAGGTCGAGTATTAAAAATAAATTAATAAAGACAAACAATATTAATTTAAACATTCAATAAAGTTAATTGGGCTGTAATAAATTTAAATATATTCCAAAACAACCCGCGATCAAGCTTACTAAAATTAACATTATTTTAATTTTGATTTTATTTATTACATAAAATAGTTTGTACAAAATAACAATTTTTATTATAAAAATAAATATTCATATAAATTCAAACTCTGTGCAAAAAGATTCTAATTTTGCAACAAGATGCACTTCACTTCTACTTATACATACGAACAAACCGTTCGAAATGATGACGATCTACACGACCGAGATTTGCGAAGTTTTAAACATAAAAAAAATTCTATTTAAAAAAGTTTGAATAAATAAAAATTAAAAAATCTTTAAATTACAAAGTATTAATCAAAAATGAAATTAGTCTTTTAAAAATATTAAAATAATTGCTATTTTAAAAAATAGTTAAAATTTCAGTCTCTATACACGTAATAACTTTAAATAAAATAATAATAATGCAAAATTAAAATTCTATTTAGTATCAAAATAAAATGGATTAAAAAATCTGTCTTTTAAAAAAATATTTTAAAATAATTGCATGTAAAAAAATTGTTAAAATTTCAATCTTTTTAAAAAAACAATACAACTTAAAATTAAAGCAAAAACGGTTATTTAGTCAGTGCATAAGATTGTGTCATCCTCTATCTCGATAAGAACAGATATTCTTACTCAAAATACCTTATTTATATGTAACACAAAATAAATATAAAATTAAAAAAAAATTTAATATCGAAAATGTCGTTAGTAAGTTTACGTGACGCAAATAAAAGGCGCATAGTTTATTGGAACTAAAAATTGATTATAGTGAAGGAATTTTCGTAAATAAATAAATAAATATGTTATATTTAGATAAATTGGATTAAAGACACTGCAAAAGGGGGCATACACATCGAGAAAAAAAGGGCAACCAACGGCAAGTGCATTAAATTTAATCTTTAAAATCAAAAATAAAAGTTTGCAATAGTTTATTAAATACACATTAATAAATCAGAGTACGATGACATTGACTTAAATTGTGATGGCTTGCATATCGAAGATTAACGTAAATGTAAATTAAAGAACATTTAAAAAGAGGTTCTGAAGTTTGATTAAAATGACATTCATAAGAAATTCAAAAATTTAACTATTTTATTCTTTAAAAACAATATTAAAAAGTAAATAATAAAACAATCCATAAATAAAATAAAAAAGGTGGCCAAATTAAAAAAAGCATTTTTTTATTATTATTTTGAAAAAATATTAAATGTGCATAAATGCTGGCAACAAATATTGCTCTTCGCGCCCAGATACAGATACGCACTCAACATGGCTTGAAGTCATGTCTGTAGTTGCTTTCATATAAAAATTGATACTAAATAAGATAAGGATTTGCAAAGTAAACAAACAAGTTTAACATATTCGCTGATAAATGCTTATGTTTTTGTTACAACTAAAAATTATTAACTTATAAAAATAGAAAATTAAATATTTTAATTAAAAATATGAAGTCGATGAATATGTTCAGTCATGCGAGAATAAGAAACACCGAAATTGCTTATAAATCAGGCAAAACAAATATAAAAAATGACATCAAATATGCAATAGTCAAAAATAAAACAATGTGAAAGATTGACAGTTAATCATTAGCAATGTAGGTAATAGAAAGAAAAAATTTAAGGGTGAAAATGAATTAAAGAAATTCTATAAATTTTTTTTGTCATCCTCTGCCGTCTACTTGATTTTTCGCAAGCGTAACGCTTGAGCAAGGTCTCATCGTTTTTGGGAGTTTGAAAACATAAATTGCCTCATGAAAATTAACAAATCATTCATTTTATGATGCTATTTTAATTATATTTAGAAATAAAAAGCGTAAACTATATTCCATGTAAAATATTTCTTTAAAAAGGATTGGGTCTTTGCTCCTTCAGGCAAAGAATACAGTCTTTACTGGGTTCGAAAACCAACACACAAGGTCAAAAGCGAGGCGTGTTTTCTGTTTTCGATTATAGAATTTATCAATTTAAATAAAGTTAATTTTTGTAATTGTTTCAAATAATTTAATATACTTGTTTTTATTACAGAATCTTATAATAAACATATATTCAGGTTTAGATAATCAAAAAGAACAACGCCGCATGGACACTTTGAAGGACCAAGGACTACTATACACGTGCTGGTCGCTTCTGGGCGACGACCATCGGGTACAATACCCAGAAAGATGGAATTTTAAATTAAAAATAACTTCAGAAACGCATAAATTATTTTTATCAGAAAAAAATATACATTAAAAATTATAGGAAATTTAAAAAAATATTCGTTAGACCACTAGGCCCGGCCATGACTTCCATCGCTCGCCCTTTGACTTCCAGTCTTTTGCTCAAAAAAAACCTCTTTCACGGGCGAAATACATAAATAACGAATTATCCTTCAAAAATAAATTTATTTGAATTTATTAGTATACTTTGAAAAGTCGAATATTTATATTAAAAAGGTTTATAAACAAATTCATAATATAAATGGCATTGACTGTTATTTATAAATATCACCAAATAATTAAATGTACTTTGATTTGCTATTGTAATCGATTCTTGGAAGAAATGGTTAATATCAAGAATTGTTTGGATTGAAATTTAATATATGCAAAAATAATATAAAAAGAATCAACTGAAGAAAAATTAATTTTGTTAAAACAAAAAATCAAATAAATTCTTTTATACAAATTAAAGCAAATAGAATTAGCATTGGGAATCATCACGGCAAAAAAAGGCAACCACTTAAGCCGACTTTTAAGAAATAATGAATATTAATAATAAAATAAGAATATTATGCATAAACAAAAAATATTTAGAAATATACATAAATTATACTTGTTAAAAAAAGAAAGTAAGAAAAAGCTATTGTTTGTGCAATTCAATTTATATAAAAAAAAATTGTTTTTAATAAATAACTTAAAGAAATTCAATCATTAAAAAATTATGAACTAGCTTAAAAAAGAGAAACTATATTATATAAATTTAGAAACAAAAAATAACTTCTTAAAATATTAAGTTTTGAAATCTAGATTATTTATTTAAAAACACCTCGGGTGAAAAAACTAATCTGTAAATGTTGATGCTTGTCTGTTTATCTAATCTTTTAAAGCATGATTTAACGAAAACGAATGCACTGCTCTTAATATTCTAGATCCCTCTCGCTTTCAGGTTAAATTTAAAAAATCCTACCTTTATTAAAATATAATTACATTTTAAAAATTAACAAAATTTAAATAAACACGCTTGAAACTTTACCAACTGCGAGACGGCGCAAGTACAAAACTAGTCAACATGGGAAACAATTGCAATAAAAAACAAAATATTTTGATGTCGAATAAAGTAAATAAATAAATTTGAAGTTTCTAAAAATTTTGCAATACTTAAAAATAAAAAGGCACTATTGACTTATGAATGCCATGTTCGACGAACCAGTCAGGCATTTGAGAATTCGAGCGGCAAAATAGTATAATTAATAAAAATGCAAAAATTAATAAAATAAACTGGTTGCGACATTTTACAAATATTTTCTCGTAAAAATTATAAAATCGTGTATTGAAGTACAGCTATTGGCCTAGATTTATGATAAATCTTATTTAAAATAACCAATAGCACAATACTCGATGATTAATTTAGTTTCAACGCCATCGACTTTAAAATATCATTTTATAAGCTAAAATTAAATAATAACAATCCGTAAATAAAAACTTTTGATAAATAATTTTAAGCAACATGATTCTATATATTATATAAAGCCGATATTGATGAATTAACTACAAATAATAATGTTATTATTAAAAGATTATAAATAAATTTTGATAAATTAAACAAACGCTAAACATTAAATAGTGAAATTAATATATGCTTACAAAAAAAACCTAAACTTACTAAAAATTCACTTGGCTTTTTATCAATGTATTTTTAAATCATTCGAGGAGGATTTAAATCATTTACAATTAAAAGAATTCGTTGAAGTAAAAGTTCCACAATTCTACGCAACAAACTAATGGATTATTTGGATAAATATATGCAAGCCAGTGAAGAACATGAGAAGTTTTTCCGGTGTCAACAAAACTAACAAAGAAAAACTACAATAAATGCACCTCAAAACAACACTACAAATGTATTTTAATTAAATAATATTAATAAAAAAATATGCATTATTGGTTTCTAAATCAACAAAAAAAAACCTGAAAAAAGTTGAAACGTCCATTACTGTCTTTTAAAATGACAGGAGCAATACAACAAATCGATAAAATTTCATAAAAGATAAAAAAATACTAAAAAATGTCGATACATTTACAATYCGTTAAATCATCAGCACTACCAATCTTCAGATTCTGATTATAATGACCATTATTGAAATTAGTTTTTTATTTAATTGACAAAATAAACTACTGTTTATAATAAATCATACGCGCGTCAAAAATAATGAACATTTGATAAAAAAAATAAGCTTTCAAATAAGTAAAAAATAAAGAGTATTTGTAAACAACTGAGATTTATTAGAAGTCAACTATTTTTTAAATATAAAAAAAATTATTTTCAACTAAAAACAAACATCAGATAAGAATACCTTCAGAGCAATAAAAAATTCATTTGTATAAAAAATGTCAAATAAAATTTTAAATATTGAGTTAACAATGATTAAATCGACTAGTCCCTAAATTGGAAAGTAATATTTAGAAACACAAAATATTTATACCCTACAAACGCCCAAAAAAGAAATCAACGCGCCACATCTCGAAGAAGATAAGAAATGCTAATAACAAATAAAAAAACATTAATATTTAAAATAAAATTAATACAATATTACATAGATTTAGAAAGAATTAAAAGATAGAAAAAAATAACAAAAATTAAAATATTACRAACTTAATGCAGTTGAGCAGCAAAATATAGCATAATGCACTAATCCAATAATATATTAAAACTTTGTTTGAAAATAGTGTTTATTAAATTATACTCCTACCGTCAAATGCTATTTAAAATTTAGGGAAAAACAAGTTCCTCAGGTTCATTGATTATTTTTCGCATTTACATACCTTTAGATWGAACTCTTGTTTAACGAAATTTTTACATGTATTTTGCTTGCAATTTTTTAAAAGTAACTTATTTTTACTTTTTAAAATTAAAAATGAAAAAATAGATTAGCTTTTTCATCCTTGACATCTGAATTTGGTTGAACTTTGGGTTGGTTGTCTTTAATTTTAAGAGTTATGCTTTGCCTGCAGATGAACAGCACCATCGCGTGCTTAAGCTCCTCAGCAATTTTTTTTTATCTTTTCATGCAGCAAAAAAAAGAAAATCGACTGCCGCTTGAAAATCAACGTTTCTTTTTTGTTCAATCATAAAAAAGTATGTAAAGTATTTTATTTCGCTCTTAAACTGATTTTTTGCAAAATGTTTTTTTAATTAAGTTAATTTAATTGTTATATTTTCATTTAACCGAGCATTAGATAGATTAAATATCATTGATAATTTATTGGATTTTCAATACAGTTTGGACAAAATATAACGGTAACTTCATTGTTATTTAATTCGATTTTATCGAGAACTTTAATTAGAAATAACACACATATTTTTTTACACATTTAAAAATTTATTTATTTGAAAAGAACCCATTTCTTTTCCATTTTTTTGGCTGGCAGATTTTTAGTCTCGACAAAAGTCCATTTTTAGAGGTCTTTTGGGGGTGCTCTTTTTTAAGGAATTTTTCGAAAAAGGCCAAAATTGTTTTTTTTAAACTATTATAGTTTCTAAAAAATAAAAACTGTGAAATAGTTGYTAAAACTCGATGAAAAACGATCATTTTGGCCTAAAAACATGATTTTCGTGCTTTTCAAAGCAAGGCGCTTTCAGGAAAAAAATAGTTTAAAAACTAAAAATCCGGGCCCTATAAATGACATCGCGAATACGTTAATAATTTAATTAATCTTGTAATAAACCCAAATATTTTATTTTAAAATCTTGCTTTACAAATTAGAATTTTTTTGTGATTAATACGATAAAATCAGTTTTTTTTAATAATTTATGTAAACGATTGAATAAAAATGGACCAAAACGGCTGAATCACCGGTATTCCCAACCGCCGATGGCTGTCCGTTGTCAAAAAAAGGAGAAAAGCGTACGAACGAACGAAAACAAACCGCCATTCATTTTCATTGCAGAAAAGTGATAATGGCTTTTGATTAAACCTTTTTTTTCTTATTTTATTCGGCATTTCATTTTCCCCGGTTACAATGCGAAAAGGACGTCTCAGATTTTGTCTGGTCTAAAAAAAGCAACCAAATCGGTCGAGGTCCGTGTTTTTTTAATTTTCAAATTTATTCCATAATCCAAAATAATATTTCAATTTTCATCACTTTCATTCTCTAAATTAGAGACAGGTAAAAGAAAATTTACTTCCACCAATTCAATTCACCTCGAGAAATCCAAGCAAAACAATGGAAACCATYGCCAAAATGATCGCCGTCGTTATGCTCATCGTCATTTCGTGGACGGAAGGCAAAGAATCTTTGATTTTAAGCTTCTTAAACCAAAATCATTCATTTAAATTGCAGAAGCTGAGGGATTGAAATGCCCGAAGCAATTCATTTGGGAAAACAAAACTCGGTCTGGTGCTGAGCTCGTCAAATATGCTGCCAATATACAGAAGGATTGGAAGCTGACCGAGAAAAATTTCGATTTCGAGCCAGTAGTGTGCGAAAAAGGCGAGAACCATTGCGTGACTTTCTACTGCAAAGATGGTAACAAAACAATTCAAATTAGTGTTCCCAACCCCGAAATTTTTGCATTTTTAGCTATTAAATTCCCTACCCCACCGTTTCAACACCAACAAACAAGGCCCCGACTTGGATCAATTAAATTCAGAATAAATATTCAAAAATTTCTGTTATTTTGAATTTCGAAAAATTCGGGAGTCGGGCGCCCAGAAATGTCCCGCGGGCTCAACTGACGACGCAACTTTTTCCAGCTTCCAACTTCCAATTCAAATTATAATATAGAGAAAAATCACGCCATGTGGGCCGCATTCATATGCACGGAGTACAAGCGTGAGAYGGGCAAATGCAGAGAAAGCGACCTCAAACATTGTCCGGAATCGCAGTTCAACTCCTCATGCACGAGTTGCGCGTATGGGGACAATTGTAACCAACAACTGATTGATGCGATGAAACCGACGACCACAACGACGACGGCCACCACCACCACCACCGCCACGACCACCACCCAAACGCCATCGGTGGAAATGTCCACCGCCGGCGGCGAGGTGTCTGCTCGGCTTTCCGCCATTCCCGTCCTGCTACTGTTCGGCGGCAGTAAGAGCGTCTAAAATATTATTAAAACATTCAAATTTCGCCCAATTTGGCATGCCAAAACATTTATTTCGCTGTTTAGTGTTGCTCCCATTTGCTGGTTTGAACGATTAGAAGAACGGAAGGATGGATTGATGATGTGATCTGTGGATTGATTTAAGAAATGAATGCTTTGACCCGTTCAATTAATCCATGATAATGTAAAATATAAAATTTTACCTATTTTAATGGATCAAAAAATTAGCGCAAAAAGCTTTTGTGGATAAAACCTAATTGTTTCGCCGTTTTGATTGGGTGGTATTTTTTGAATATAATTCATATTTATTGTGAGGTGCGACGGGGCTTAGGCGCCGCGGGTGTACTGCAGTGAACGCCCCACTCCAAAACTGCATAAATTATATACCAATCGCTTTGTCTCGACGAGCTAAGCTCGGAAAAATAGGTCAAAAGTTTAGGACAAATTTTTAAACCGGTTTTTGAACCACTTTCGGTCAATCGCTTGTGTTTCTTAATGGTACTGAAGTGTCTATTTTACACTGAGACTCAGTCAGCCGGTATCAAAGGCGTCTGACGTCACATCTAGATCGATTTGTTATTCCGTCCCGGACCCCGCAAATTAGGCCTTTACGGGGTTTTCCCCGACCCCGACCTTCTAACCCCGAAAAACCCCGACCCCGAACCCATCCCCGACTCGGGGTCGGGGTTAACATACACCCCTAAAGATGGCATCATTGAGTGACAAAATTCATTTTTTCCGAGGGCTTCACTGTGGTGGACGCGTACTTTTCGTCAAAAAAATTTATTTCTCTTTTACAAAATGAGTGACAAGAAATCGATGGTCAGGCGTTTTGTCTCTCTGAAACAAGAGTTTGTGTGGGTTCGAATCCGCTTGAGAGCGATCCATTATTAACTTTTATTCGGCCTTTATTTTACAAATGATTTTTTTTGTTGAAGATTGTGCAAATCATTGTTACTTCGTAACGAAAATTAAAAATAAAGTTTAAACTATTTAACATATTTTAACATATACTAAACAATTATTGGAATTATCATAATTGAATACATAAAAAAAATAAAATATTAAAGAAATCATTTCAAAATATTTGACTAAAGAAATCTGGATGACAAAAATTATGAATTTAGAATTCGCAAATAAGCAAAAAATGTCTCGAAATAATTTTAAATATATAAATTCATAACAAAATATAAACACCAATTTTTGATCAACAGATTGTTATTAAAGTTGGAAACTACACATAAATAAATTCATAAAGATCTTCGTGGAAATTGGTCACATTAAACAATTCTTTCGGCAATGCCTTGGCACGTTTGTTCATTAAAAAATGAGCGTGTGGCCATGGAATGTTGCAAACAAACAACATTTTAGAAGGATGGCATTCAGTTTGGAATTGCATTTGAAAGGAAATCAATGCCTGTGTTTAAACATATTACAGTAACTTCAGTAAAAAATATTTAAAAAAAACAATTAAAAACAGCTAAATGAAAAAACTAATCTCAAAAAGTGCAAATTTTCAAGGGTTTTGTGTCATAAATAAGGCCGCGAATTATATGGATAAAAATTCTTGAAATATGGCCATAAAATATGGATCATTGCAAAATATGGATTTAATTTTCAGTTATTATTTAATAAACTGAATTAAGCTTTTAAAAGATAATATATTAATGTATAATAATGGTTGCAAAAAGATTTAACCATAAAAACTTTGTTATCATGAAGCCAAACTTTACCAAAGATGACAAAAATGCGCAATATCTTCATAAAAATTTTTTTCTTATTAATGATGGAGAGCCATTAATCGAAAATTGTCGACAACGAACATCTATTTTAATTGCAAAGATTCAATAAAGTGCAGTAATACCAAAATATAATAGACGCCAAATAAATAATATATTTTATGTTTATAAAAATTTAATAATAATTTAGTGCGTCGATAATACTTACAATAAAGTAATCCGCTTGAGAGCGATCCATTATTAACTTTTATTCGGCCTTTATTCTCTTCGCTCTTTCATTAAAGAAACATTTTTTAATAATTTTCAAATATTTTAATTAAAATGCGCGCAAAAATAAGATTTTTTTAAAAATTCGCCCCATCTTCTGAACTTTTTGCTGCAATATTCTTAGCAAAGATTGGCCATTTTAGTTGCAAATCTGTTAACAAATTGAGTAAAAAATTCAAAATTTTTCTCGGCGGCGCCTACCGGCACCGCCGACCCACCCACCTTCCTCAGAAGTGAAGCAGAAATTTCAAAATCTTCCTGCAATTTTAAACAAAATGTTAAAAAATTCTGAAAAAACTTTTTTGACAAAATAAAAATTATTTTCAAAATTTGAATTTTCCGGGCATTTTTGAGTCAGGAATTCCGGCTTTCGGACACTGATTGGGATCCGGTTACATCACTGATGCCCTTCCTTCTCTTCAAAATAAGAAAAAATTAAAAAAAATATCGGCTCTGATGTCAATAAATTTCGGAAATTATTCAAAAAAAAATTTTGACCTCTAAAATTTTGAAGAAAAATTTAAAAAACCCCGCAACCCCGACCGATTTGGGTAACCCCGACCCCGACAGTCCCGCCCCTGACCCAGCAATTTTCAACCCCGCACGCGGGTGACAACCCTACTATTATCCATTCATTATGTTTGTATTTGTAAATATAAATCCGCTTGCAAGCAAAGATTTCAAAAAATAAAAGAAATATGAAAAAATGTTTGAAACAAGTCATTCGATCGATCAGTGTCAAAGATTGATCAAAATAATCTCTCTTAAAAGGCATCCCTGAGCTACATCTGCTGAAGATGGTGATCAAACTCCTCTCCACTGATCGTGCCATCGCCGTCCATGTCAGCCTTTTCAGCTTCATCACGCACACGCTGATTAGCTTCACCCGAACGTCCGTCGTCCTTACTCATCCCAACTTTTCTCAAATTGTCAAAAGATTCAAAAATGCCTTTAAGGTCCTCAACGGTCAGCAACTCCATCAACATATTTTCAACATTTGGCAACTTCCGAATTGCATTCAATGCTCGCTCAAACTCCGTGACGCTCACTTTCCCGTCCTGGTCATGGTCAATTTGCGTCAACTTAATTTTGTTTAAAATATTTTGTTTTATTTAGAATAATTAAATATATTAACGGAATCAGTAGACGTTGATTCATCGTGACGATCGGCTGGTTGCGCAGAAAATGCAGTGGAAACAACAAAGAGAAGGATGATAATGAGACATTTGAACATTGTTGAATATTTTTATTTTAAACTTTTTCTGATAAATAAATTAATAAAAACTCAATTAAATTCAAATCAGAATTAAATATAATGCAGAAAATGAAAACAAAAAAATGGATATGGAAGACACAGAATACATTTTATTCGGTGTATTCTCCACCACTGGAGAAAAACGATCGGAATGAAAATGCTTGGCTTATGAATCATCATTTATTTATGGTATTGAAGAATTTTATTGAAATTCCTTTGGTTTTTTATTAAATTAAAAAAAATCTATCTTTAAAATAAATAAAGGTAAACAATTTATCAATAAGTCTAATAGATAAAGATGATTTGATGAGGTAAAAAATACAAGGAATCTTTTAATAAGCGATTTTGATGAACAATTACATTTTTAAGCAACTAATTTGTAAGTAGTCAAACTGAAATAACATAGATTGTCAGGTGGATTAAAAAAGACGTTTTGATTTTATAAAATTAATGATTTTTAATATTATTATTTATTTTATAAATAGATTTAAAACAATAAATGTGATCAGATCTGCTTGATCGGCTTACATCCGTAGAATGTTATGGACGATTCTGCTGGATTGCCCGACATCACGAAGCAGAACCGGCAGAACACATTGGGCAGAATGTTGCAATCACCAGCAGCATCAAACCGACGTCGCGACTGTTCAGCTAAAAAATAAACAAAAAAAATTTTCTTACAAAAAATTTAGCGCCTTAAAATTCGCATCCATAAAAAATTGAATAAGAAAGTAGAATTCATCAATAACACAGTCTTCGAAAGTTCTCTTGTGATTTTATCTTAAGCAAAAGTCAAGCAATTTGGCTCATTTTCAAAAAGATAATCCAAAACGTTACTTTAAGCGCACTTTTAACATAATTCTAAAATTAAAAAAACTCTTGATCGGTACTAAAACAAAAGCAATTAGCATTTTACATTTAAAAAAATTATGGCGTTCAAATTGGTTGATGACCAAATATTCGGAAAACCCCACTGCATTTTTCTCTGGTAGTATTATTTTTTCAAAAAATTTGCATTCAAAAAAAATTGTCCACCATTTTTGAACATCTTGTCCACTCACCACCACCACACTCAATGGAGTGCAAAGAATTGAAGCTATGTGAAGAAGGCAAACACTTTACTTCATAACCCTATAAATTATTTTTATTTAAATAGTAATATAAAAGTTTTCGTCGTTCTGCCGACCTTAAACAGTTCGCGCATCAGCGCGCGTGTGACACTCCGGTTCGCGTGCACTTCGATCAACCAAAAGAGTAAAAGCTAAATATAATTAAATTCGATTTGATAAAAAATAAAATGGCATATTTATTTTAAACTAAATTTACTCCGTCGCTGCCCAATTCATCAGCAAATTGTCTGATCATTTGCTTGCAGTTGGCCAAGTTGCAGTGCCGCTGCCGTTCCTGCGTCAGCAACCCGCGCACAAAGAACTCCCGCGAGCGGGGCAAAAGCAGCAACGGCAACAGAACGCACAGACAGTAGACGAAGTTGAACAGCGTCAGAAAGGTCACGCTCAGAATGCACCACCTTCGGTTTTTTTTGATAAAAAAAGTTTGAATTTGGCTAGGCCAATTAAAATTATGATTCCTCTCAAAACAAATTAAATAATAATTACATGTGACCCACCAAATGAGACACAATATTTTTTCATTGTACGAGTTGATGCGCAGATGGCATTGGTTGATGTAACGCAATGTCTCACAAATTATTAGACGCGGAAATAAAGGCGAATCCTAAAAAAAATCAAAAAGTAAAAAAAACAAATTTTGTGCACTCATATTTTTTCTAAACAAATTTTACGAGAAAATAAAAGGTTTATAATAAAAATAAACTTCAAGGTCAAACAAAATTTTAAATAATTTTAAAATTCAAAATGCCATCGGCCATTCCCCTCCGTTGATCAGCGTTTTAAGCACTTCAAAGCCCCACAGGCGATAGCCGTGCCCGGTCAAAGCGTTCAGCACAACAAATTGAGTGCCCACGTTCACCGAGTTAAGCATCTTGATGAAGACGTACAGACACTGAAATGGAGCTAAAACCTTATATTTTCAAGTTTATTTTAAAATATATACTATTTCTAAATTTTAATTTGCCACCAGAAAATTTTCATTGGTTACATTTCTTTTTTGGCATTTTTGCCCACCGTAACGTATGCGCCCCAACTTTGGTGCAGCACCGCTTCACTGAGCATACCATGCAGACATTTGATTAGCTTCTGGCGTTCTTCAATCGGCGCCTTTTCCATGCCTTTTAGCTTTATGGCCCCTTCAATGTTAACTTTAAAAATCTTATTTAATATCTCTGCTCTGAACAATATACGATTTTTTCTTTTCCATAAATTATTATTATTTGCTTCATAGCCTGTTTGGCCATGGACACATTTTTGAAATAATAACAAGTTCTGAGTAAATTACATGTTTATTTATTATAATGGATCGGTCAAACTTTTGGTTTTCGATAACATTTAACCATTATTTTACATAGTACTGCTAGCATTGTCATTTTACCCTCATGCTATCCTTGACGCTTTACGTTAATATTTAATAAAATCAATGTGCGTTACGCCAACAATGTAATTATTAAATTGGAGTATACATATAAATGTTTAAGGATCAATTTCACACTGATCATTTAATGAAGAAAATAATTTTACATTTCTGCAAAATTGATCTTAAATTTTTTTTATAATTTAAATTAGTGTCCTCAGGGTTTTTGGTAAATAAAGTTGTTAGAGATCCTGATGAGAATTTAGATATATTCATTTTTATTATTTTAGTTAGAGTAAGAGTCCGCTAAGTTTACGGTTTCAGCGTTTTGGAACTCATTGGGTTGCTTCTTCTTCAAGCATTTAATTCATTAAATAATTATGGGTATGTTTTTGTGACTTCTGGTCCGCGAGGCTTTGTTGATAATACAAAACCATAACTTGATGTCTCCCATACTTTAGCGGCAATTACGCTCTCAAACAATTCTTTGACTTTCGCACATTTCCAATGTATATTAAGAAGATATTTTAAAATTTACAAATTTCGATGCCAGAATGTTTTTGTTGGTCAGACACCGTTTTTTAAATTAATAGAGAGATTTAGTATTTAAACTTTATATTATATATTTATTTTAAGGGTTTCTTATTTAAAATGAGTTAAATTTATTGTGAAACGAGTTTTAAAAAAATATTAATATTGCAATATAAAAAACGGCAAAATAAAGAAAGGGCCAAGATGAAAGAGATAAATTCTGTAAAATCTCTATTTTTTTTATTAACGTTTTTCATAGCAGCGAATTATGTTTGGTCCCATCTAAATGATCTTTTATTTCATAATTTTGCAAAAAATTTATTTGGATTTTTTTTGTAAATATTTTTTAGAAATTCCACCAGCGCGCGTACAATTCTCCTTTTGCTTGGATGAATGTTGCGGTAGCATCTTATTATTTTTTTATATTTGTGAAGATTTTAAATTATAATAACAATGATTTGATTTTGCTAATTATTTAAATATTTTTGTTAGCTTTTTCCTTGGGCATAGGCTGCCTAATCTTTAATCTTTTTTTTACTTATATATTAATCTGGAACCGACACAAATTGTATTTTGTTTTTTTAATAATAAGTATTGGAGACACCTTAAACGAGCTTATTAAAAAAGCCAATATAAGTTAAACTAAAGTTTCATCAACGGAAAGAATTTAAATGATTTATCGTTAATTTTTATTGTAATTTATTTTGCAAAAATTATGAAGAAGTTTCGCTAATAAATTTATCTAAATCGATATAATTAAAAAAATTGTACCAAAATTTATTATATTTTCTTAAATAAAATCATGGGTAGTTAAATAAAATATTTTATGGCCAAATTATATGTTAAC
>MEIZ01000323.1:49095-83036 GCA_001723225.1 Globodera ellingtonae | reverse complement strand
GCTCGGATTCGGTTCTACGCTTATTTTTACCCTAGAAAAAATGCATTTTAAATTGTAAACATTTAAAAATGTTTTAATTATATTTTAGTAGAGAGCCCAATTCCAAAGGATTGCCGAAAACTACTATTTTCGGGAACAATTTTTTACCGAAAAAGTAAGGGGTCAAAAATTCTGAAAAAAGATGATCAGAAAGTCTCTATTTGAGCTTCCTCGCAATTTTTGCCCATTTTCTGAATAAAAATTTTAAAAATTCTAAAAATCCCCCCCCCCCCCACCATACGAATCTAAGGCAGATATGGCTAGGACCAGGGTTGTTCCGGATCGAGAAAAAACCGGGTTTCGGCTCTCGGGTTTCGGGTAAGCCGGAGCAACCCTGGCTAGGCCACTGTCTTGGGGTAGACCACAAAAAAGATTTGTCCTTATTTAGGCCTCCGTCCTTATTTTTCGGTTTTGTGAAGATTTTCATAATATTTGATTCAATATTCAAAATGAGAAAATTTCGAAGCGAATGGACCAATTTTCATTACAAATTGGTAGTCAAAATTCCAAAATTTTCTCGGCGGCGCCTATCGGCACCGCCGACCCCCCTCACAGTAAAGCGGCAAAAATTAAACATACACTTTGAACGTTGAGCAACCATATTCAATTTACCCAATTTTATTTGTTGATTGCCTTTTAAACAACTAAATGAACAACACTTTATTTAGAAATTTTATTTGTTTTTTAGTCGAGAAAACCCCAATGCATTGTTGAGATTTTACTTTTATTGAGCTTTTATTTGATTTAATTATTATTTAATCTTACAATTTATTTTTATTGCATCATTGTACAAAGCATAGTCTGCCAATGTGCTTGATTGTGTTGAACGCTTTGAGCTATGCTGTAATGTCCCTTTAAGTTCTTTTGTTTGAGCCGGAATTTCTAGTTTTAAATCAGGGTGCGCATCGAAAATTTTCAAAAAAAAGGACATCAAGGGTAAAAAAAAAGATTTTGGGGTCCGAAAAAAGGACATTTTACAAAATGTTCAAAAATGCAGTAAAATCTTTATTTTTGGCATGAAAAGTATTTTTTTAATCATATTTCTCTCCACCAACAATTTTCCTCAACATTTGGGGGTTGGAAATTGCTCCTTTGGATTTTCGAAAATTTTGCCGATTTTCGATTTCAAAAATGCAAATTTTTTTTTGCGAATTTTGCTTTAGTGGGGGGGGGGGTCGGCGGTGCCGATAGGCGCCGCCGAGAAATTTTTGAATTATTGACTCAATTTTGTTAAGGAATTTGCAACCAAAATTTAAAATAATGGCCGTATTTTTTTAGACTATTAGCAATGGGAAGGGCCGACGTGCCGATTGGCGCCGCCGGGAAAATTTTTTGATTTTTGACTTAATAACATTTGGATAAAAATGCAAATATTGTTACATTTTGGACATTTATTAAGCGAAATTCAAAAAAGAATGAGAAAAATTCTTGAAAATTAACACTTGGCCATTAAACAAAAATTCTTCAAAAAGCTCCAGAAATCTCAAATAAAGGACAAAAAAGGACGTGTACCCCAAATAAAGTACAAATCTTTAAAAAAAGGACATTTAAAATTTTAAAGATTAGGGTACCTCAAAAAAGGACAAATCTTTAAAAAAAGGACAGATGCGTACTCTGCTTTTATTGCTGACCACATGTCTTGGGCTATTCCAAAATATGTCATTTTAATTACGCCTCGAAAATTACACTTCTATTAATTTGGTTTAAATTAAAATTTCTCGCATAATTTAAATAATTTTATTTACAATATGAATTTTAATTCCGATAAAGTATTTCAAAAATTTGCTTAAAGCGGTGCTTTCAAACTTGGATATTTTTAATTATAATAATCCTTTAATATACCATATATTTTACTGTTTTTGTTAGATTTAAATTTCTAGCTTTGGACGCAGGTCCGAATTTAGAATTCTTGATAATTTATATTTCTTTTGAGATCATAAAATGTTTTAAAGCTAGGTTATATTTTTGAATTATCAATCATTTTTTTATTAGTTTTACTTTCGATTTTCCTCGGTTTAAATATGAAATTTCATATAAGCTTTTCCATTTTCTTTATGGTTTTCTAATTATTTAAAATTAATATTTTATTTTATTTTTGGCTCGATATATAAATAAATTTTGCGCACGCAGGTTTTTTGTGCATCAGCAAGCTATTTGCTATAATTAATACCTATTTACTTTTTATATAATTTTTATATTATTTAAAGAATTTTGATGTATATTTTTTATATTTAAAAATTAAAAACTATTTATACCAATTAAGAAATAAACCGATTTTATCGATCATTACACGCTTTATTTAATTATGTCTTGTAGTCTTGTTAATATGTTTAGATTGAATTCTCGTATGAAGTGTTCAAAATAATCATTTGTTATGTGATATTATATATTATGAACTGTTTACAAAATTTCATAGAGAATATTCTTAAGAATAAATTAGTTAATTACTTGTTCTTTAAACGACTAGAATTAATTTTAGGCACTTGAAATATACAATTATTTTCCCACCCTATACGCAAATTTTGAAACCGATTTATTCGGTTGATAATGTGCACCATGGCAACAATTTGGTCCCGCCGCAATAGTTAATGTTTAGGTGTTTAGTAAATATAGTTGTTTTAATTTCGCAGTCGACATCATCTTCTATTGTTAGAAGTCATTTATTTACGCATTTAATACATTTTTAATTTTAATATGAATTATTTAAATTGTTGTTGTTTTAGAGCATAGTGAATTTTTCTTAACAATATTGTTAATAAAATTTTTCGGCAGGGACCCCTCCTATTCATAAAAACTTATATTTAAAATTTAGAGCAAATCCAAAAAAATGTTAAGAAAAAAATCATCAATCATAAATATTTTGCAATAAATAATTCTTGTGAAAATAAAGCCAAAAATATCAACAACATGTTTATTGCAGTAGTGACTAAATTATAATTACAAATATCAATAAATCTTTATCTCATAATTAAAAACATAAATTTCTTACTTTAATTGTCATTTATCTAAAGTTTTATTGCTCAAAATTATTATTATACAATTTCAAAGACAAAGGCACTTCGGGGTCGCTTGGATAAGACATCGCGATTAAGTCTAACACAGATGTGAATTCTTTAATACAACAAATGCAATTACAGAAAATCAGTGGCAACCAAGCGGTTCAATCTTTCATTTGCAATTTAATATTTTGTTCAATTGAGTTTTCCTCAATATTGATGCTGCGAACATCATTTTTGTATAAATTAAAATAAATATGTTAAACAAAATAGAAACATTATTTTTAAGTTCTTGGAAAAATTAAATTTTTAAACAAAACCGTTATTTACTACGTATTTTTTAGCATGTTTTATAATTTTTTTATTATTTAAATAAGGGGATTTGAATTAATTTACTGTTTTTATAACTCTATATTTGTTCCTTTAATTCCTTTTCATTTCTATATTCCTATTTTGGTTTTCTTGCATTTGCAAACGTAAATCGTCGCCCCCGGTAGTAATAATTTGAAAAGTTTTTTTTGAGGCGGGTGGATATTATTTTGATTTAGTGTGATTAAAATTGATTTCCAAATAATGTTTTTTAATGAATTTATATATTTATTTGTTGTTTTTATCTTATTTTACATTTAAATTTATTATAATCTTAACTTTAAATGGGATTAGAATTATAATTTATCGATTTCTATAATGCATTTGTATCCAATTTGGTATCTTTACATTCTTAAGTTATGTAAAAGTTAATTGTTTATTTTAGGTTTTTTTAATATAAATTTTTATCGCAAACTTTTAAAAACTTAAATATTATTCACAGCTGTTTTATTTCTAGCATTTTCAAAAATTTTGTAAAATAAATTATAAAGAGTTATTCTTAAGTGTTTAGATTATGTTTGATTTAATTTTCATTGATAATTTGGACTTTAACTTTAAGAACCTAAATATTCTTAAGCTAGCTGTAGAATTTTTATTAACTGAGTCAAAGAAGGATTAAACCTATTTCCCTTTTAATTCTACTTTAATTTACCGATTAATTAATTTTTCCAATTCTTACATTTTATTACTAAAAATGTTTAATGAAATTTACAAATAATTTTTTGATTTTCACTAAAAAATTGTTAGTCGACTTTAAAATATAGAAAAATTTATAAAGTATTATATCTTTGTAATCATGGAATACCATTTTTTTGAAAACGATCTTTTCATTAAAATGCTGCCTGGCGCATAATTATGCTGCTAGAATAACTATATAAATTGAAAATATTTTTTCCAAAAATGGAAAATAATCGAATAACAGTGAAAAAAAGCACCGAAATCATTTATTATTTGCTTTACGAAAACAGAATTTCAAATGAATCGAAAAGTTCATAACAATTAAATCAAAAAATAAATAAAACACGTTAATAAAAAGTAGAAACAATTAATTGCTACGATAGCTTTTTAAACTCCAAATTATAAAAATGCTTAAAATGGCTAATGATTAATTTCGTTCCGAATTTAAAGGTTTTAATACAAAAGTCTAAACATTTTGAAAATAATATTATTTAAGCAAGTTTTAATATAAATAAAAAATGTAACAACATATTTTGCTGATTTAGATAAGAAAATATTCTTAACTTATGAAACTTTCTCTTCAATGATATTGAAAAAGAAGGTTTATTAAGAGAAATGAATTAACACAGATTAATTTAAGTTTCTATGATTTAATAAATTATATAAAACTAGCAGTGCAAAAATGCACCAATTAACAACATTTAAGCCATCATTGCTTAGTCATTATATGAGTTATCGCTTTTTTCAGAGGAGCACTTTGTGACTAAAAAAAGATCATCTTTTTCAAACTCGAAATTTATTAATATTACTGAAAATAAAATTTCTTAATTAGAGTACGCTAGAAATATTGAATAATATGTTCCAGCTTTATAAATAAAATAATTAGCCCGTCCGATATTCGCACTTTTAAAAACGAAAAGATCACGCGCTATAAGACCACAAACTGGAAAAGTACGGCATTGATTAAACACCTAAATCAAATATAATCAAGCATTTAATAATAAATAAGAGTAATTATTTTAAAATTAAAATGTAACTTAAATTGGCGCAGAAATTGAGTTGAAAAATTTGACATTTCTAACATACTTATTTTAAATACAGATACGAGAAATGATTTTTGTACTTTAATTAATTTATAAAAAAATAAATTGTGACAAACCCGGAGGAGGATTATTATATAAATAAACACCAAAAAGGTCCATCGTTTATTTAAATAGTTCAAAAAAGTTTAAAACAATAAATGCAGATTGGCTTTGGCCTTCTGCATTTTCAAAAGGTTGGGAAAATTACGTATTTCTGTTAATTGAGCTTGTAATGCAAAAAATTTTAATGATAACAACATTTCCTTCAGCAACGGAGGAATCCAACCAGCAAATGCGCAACAAGCGGCAACTTGACTAATAAAACATTAATTAATGCCAATCTTCATCAGATAATATTAATTAATGCCAATCTTGATCAGATCTAATCAATATATTTGACAATTTTTTAACACACAAATAAAGCGACAAAATATTCATAGTCAAAAAAATTAATAATAAATAAACAAATTTGAGGAAACTATTTGAGAGCAAAAAATTTGGAAATAAAAAGAATTAAATTTATTAACGTTATCCATTAATTATCGGAGGTGCTGGCGGTGGTGGCAAGAACACCAATTTCGAAGAACACCGTCGGAACTCACCAATAGACAGCGCAAATGCACCAACACGTAGATGACGAAAATTAACCCGGCTTTGACCACGCTTTCATTTGAAAAGGAGCAAAATTAGGTTGATGCACCAGGACAGAACTATACACTAATTCGTGACCCTAATTTAATAATTCATACTAAGAAAATATCACAAAAAACAATCGACCTTACCAAATATTTTTTAAATAAATATAATTCCAATAAGTTTTATATTTAATCTAACTAAAAAATATTTATTAGGTTTAATAAAACCAATCGAAATTGTCGGTGATAGCGGAAAAAGAATTGTTTACAAAACTAAAATGTTTAATAAATAATAAAAAATATATAAATTAATGCATTCACTGATTCAACACAAAAAGTGGGCAAAATTGAAAAAAATCTGTTTTTGTCGTAACGATTAATAAAAGGTCAAACATTTAGATAAATAGAATTAAAATAAAATCATATAAAAAAGTGCATAATCTTTTTTATTTAATGTTATTTTCTATAAACATAAAAATTTAAACAGAAATATGTAATGAATGAGACAATTTATTTATAAAAAATAATTTTAACCTCCAAATATGCTGGCTGCCCTGGGCAGTTTGAAGACTATGTGGCCGAATGATTTTCATATCATCGTTGGTAAACAAGCTGCTTAAATACGCTGCGCACGACCTTATAAAGAAAGATTCAGACTATTTTGTTGAATGTTAACTAAAAAGAAAGTGATATACGTTATTTAAAAAAACAAAAAATTCAAATGATATATTTATATTAATTCATTGTCAAAAAATAAAAAAAATGATATTAATAAAAAAATTAATGCAAAAAATAATACGAAACATTTTATTATACTTTAAAGTATAAAAAATAATTTATTTTTATTTAACCGATTTGACATTTGCAAAGTGATTAACCGAAGCCTAATCTGCCTACAGACGGCACATTGTCCGTCCACACCTGCTGATCGCTCAGGTCACAACATCATCATCTCGTTCTTTTGTCTTGTTGTTCATCTACATCAAAAATAAAGATTATTAATAAAATTTATTTAATATATTTTTATCAAATGCTTTAATATAATATATTTGAAAATAATTTACCATAATATTATAAATAAAGAAATAAATAATTAAATTTAAAAACATTATGATATCTTCACATAAATATGAAAAGATGAATGCTTTCGATGGATTTTTGAACGAGAACCGATGTTATCCGCAATAACTTCAATAATAGTTAACAATTGTGACTAATAAAAATTTATTTTATAATTTTATTTCCAATTGAGAAAATTAAATAAAAGTGAACGCAGCGCTGACGGTGGAAAATAAGCCTGGCAAGCTAGCCTTTGTGTTAAGGATATCAAAATATCTACTATTTAAAAATTGAAAAGTTTAATCTAACTACATTCTACCATTGAATAGATCAGCAACACATCGTGTTTTGTGTGTATTGTCAACATTTAACGAAAATTGTAAAGCGAATTTTGGAGCATCAAAATTAAAAATTACTGTGAAGCGATTAGGGCCAATCTAAAAGGAAATGGCGGAATAAAGATTAGCAAAGACAATAATGTATCGATTAAAGCAATTTTTTTACTCTTAATTTTAACAACAATCATAAAATTATTAAAATACATTAATTACTGTAATATTCAAATTAAATTCAATTCAATAAAGCATAATTCACATTCTTAAAAAATTCAACTATAAGTATAATTAATAAGTAATTTAAAAGAAAATAAATAAAAGAAAATAATGTTGATAATAATATTGTATTTATAAATAATAAAATTTGCATAAATTGATTAACTCAATTTAAAATAAAAAAATATTTTCAAGACAAATATAAAATTTATTTTAATGCGGAAACAAAAAGTTAACAATAAATTAATAGATTGAAACCTTACACACTTTAAGACTTAATTTCTTATAAGAAAAACACAAGAACTTTTTGAAATATAAGTGCAACATTGTGCCCGTACAAACACTGCACTTTCTCCACAAGAGAGCACCTACACAGGCCTTTTAACAAAAATTATAAATATAAGTTATACAATGTTTATTAAAAAAAGATTTAGATGAAAATAATAATATTATTTTATATGTGTTAAATAAAAATGATCTAACACATTTATAATATTAAATTGTAAAAAAACATGTACTTTACAAATATTGAAATGTGAATTTGAATTAAAATAAACATAAACATAAAATAGCTATTAATTTTTTGTCACCAATAACATTTGAACAAATTTAATTTATAAGCAAATGTTAATTAAAAATTAATTAAAGCAAGGCTGATATGTAATATTTGCGTACAAAATTTTAATAAACATAATTTTGTGATTTACTGATGTCGTCAGTGGTCATTTTAATGCAAATGAAGATAGAACCAGACTTAAATAAATAAAATAAAAAAATTAATCAACTATATTAGGCGTTTTATAGTTTTTTATTATTGATTAAACGGTTAAAAATGATCAGATAAATATCATTAAAACGATTGGACGCAGGAAAATGAGGATTGAATCAAATCAAACGAAATATGTAATCGTGGATATTATAGAAAAATTTAAAAATAACTAGGACAAATAAATTTAATTAAAACTAGAAATATAATTATTTTAAATACAAATCTTTAATTTTAAATAATTATTAAAAGATTATATGTGATTCTGGAAAGCGACAGTGATGCAATATTAATTGGATTCATTCAAACCAGCAAATAAAGCAAAGCCATCACTTTCCAAAATAAAATGCTGTTTACGATATATTTTAGGACAAACAAAAAATTATATCTCTTCATAAATAGATAACATTACCCAATCAAAGTTTAGCTTGCATCAAAAATGTTAGTTTTTTAAAACAACAAATGCAATTACAGAAAATCAGTGGCAACCAAGGGGTTCAACCTTTCATTTGCACTTAAATATTTTGTTCAATTTTATTAATTATTTTTAATTAAATACATACCAATCAAATATTGTAATAAAAATTTTAAAATCACTTTATGTATAATAAAACATAGTTAATCTTTTCGAAGAAATAATAACCATATTTGGAACTCGTCAGCATATCTTACTTTTTGCTTTAAACGTGTGGCGATTCACAAAACTAGGCATCTAAATTTGTAAAATAAGTATAATTATATAAATTTTAAAGATTATAACAAAAAAACTTAGAAACAAAAGACATTAAAAAATTGCGAAAAGCTTTGTCAGTCTCATCTTAAAATCGATTATAATGTGTGTAAATTCAACAAAATTAATAAGAATAATATAAATCTAAACAAAATGATCAAAGGTTAAATGACAAATTAATAATTATAATATTTTTCGATCGAAGAAATTTATACATTTAAATTTGCGCACTATGGAAATAAAAGAAAAATAATTTGAACAATAATTTTTTTTTGTTTAAATGAATATATTAAGTGCATTGAAGGGGAGCTAGTTTGAGTGTGCTCTTGTGCCTTTTTAAAGAACATAAAATCAATTAAATAGTAATATAATTATAAATAAAAAATTTACAAAATGGTTTGTTAAACAACAAAGTTAATTTCAATTCATTTTTATTGATGACGAAAATAATTAAAAAGTTTGTAATTATATTTTAAAACAGAAAATTTCAATAAAAAATTAATAAAAAGTAAATCAGGATTATTGTTAAAATAATTTATAACAATCATTTATAAAAGGCATTCACGACAATTTAAAATATTAATTTTTTGCTCATTATTAAATGTTTACCCTCACAATATATAATTTTAAAAGGAAGCAAATATTAAAGTATAGGAAACATTTATGCTATTGCCAATAGAGTATTATATAATTAAAAAAACTTTTGGCAATAGCCAATTATTATGGAATTATTTTTTGTCAATAATTGCTCTGACAATTAAATAAAATAATTCGAATCGGCAAAACAGGTCTAAAAGAAACGCATTCGCAAAGCCAAAGAAGCCCTTAAGGTAATCGCTGAGGTGGGATGACCCTTTTTTTAAATGTTAAAGACATAAAAAAGGCCAAACCTAAACTATAATCATAAATCAAGTATGCATGGAATTTGGCAGATGCATATAATTTGATTAATTAAGAAAATTTCTTATTAGATAAAATAATGGTTTTAAATTAAATCAAATAATAGGCATTCTCTATAAGTTTAATAAATTACCTAAGCATTTTATTAAACTAATACATTCAAGCCGGTATGTATAACATGATATCTAAAGTTTTAAATAAAAATTAATTTTTTGTTTAGTTAAAGAAATAATTAACAATGGGTTCTCAAACGTTACTAAATGATTTCAACTTTCTCTTTTGGGCAAGATAATGAGGGCGTCATCCAAACATTTGTTCTTTGCACACAATCGAATAAAATATTTTGTAAAAGAAATATAAATTATGATATTATAACTAATCACAACAACGTAATATTCAACAAAAATTCTAAATATATATAAAGACCATATTATAAAATTAAAAAAATAATGTCAAAATAATGCAATCCGTTCGAAAGATATATGAAACAGCAATTAATGTTTTGCTTATTCCGCAAGGGCAAATACCATGATTTAAGTAAATGCATTAATGGGCAGATATGCATATTTTAAAAATCATTTACATTGAATAAATTGGGCAAACAAACTTGTCTGCTAAAGAGATACCCTTTACACCAAAAACCCTTTTCATCATCAGTTAACAACATGTGTGCCGTAAATTTGATTAAAAAAAGATAACGAATGAGCAAAAAAACATTTAAAATAAAGAAATTAATAAATTGAAAATGCGACACAAATTCAAAAAACCAAGTTAATGAAAGCCAAATTTGTAAAAAAATAATTCGAAAAAAACAACAGCTCCGACAAGAGAAAAGGAGAAAAGTAGGAAAAGACTCGAGGAATGGAATCTGAACTAGTTATATAAAAATAATAATCATCAAGCCAAATAACATTTATACAATTATATTTATAATAATTTATTGAATAATCTTGTAGGGCTCTCCCCAATATTTATATTTTTTCGTAAACGTTTCGTCAAAGACCTCTTATCCCAATTTCGTAATCACGGGACCGACAAATCAAAAGGCAACTAGTTTAATTTAAAAAAATATAGACATTATGCAATATAAATATTATTATAAGAAATCACTTTTATCCTCTTCTTTACAGATATTAAAAAAAAAAGATTAACCTATTCTGAACATTAATAAACTTTAACAACAGAATAAATCTAATTAATTCAGGGTAGGCAATTTTGACGCCTACGCACCCGCCGAATTGACAGGACACGAACACGAAATGTTTTTACAACAATGCCAAAGTAAAAAATAAAATTACCTAATTCAACAACAACATTTAGTTAAAATAAGGCCTAGTGATAAATTCAGTTAATTTAAAATGTAGTGATCAATAAATAATATTTATAAAAACGCAAATAAGCAATTAAAATTTATTATAAAATTAATCTAATTAAATAATAAATTTGAAAAATAACGGTCGATAAAGGGTATGGATCAACCATCACAATTGAAACGAACCCGAAACAAGAAAATGTTGAAAAACCAAACATTGATTAGCCTTGCTCCTTTTGATCAAAATTAAAAAATTTTAGAGCATAATTTTAAAACATATTCTATGTTTTTTTAAAGCACAATTTTAGTTCATATTAAATAAACTGTAATAGTTAAAAAACAATTTATATCGAATTTTAAAAATCGATATTTAAAAAAGTTTTTATAAAGAAAAAGGAAATCTATAATAACAGTTAAATTGTAATGAAAAATATGTATTTTCGAGTTAATTTTTAAATGTCAAAAATTTCTTAGCAAAATTAACTATATATAAATTTTTGAATTAATATTGTAAATTTTTTAATACGGCTATAGATTTAGTAAACATAAACTTATTCACAGCAAATAGACATCTGAAAAATTTAACTCAAAAACAAACAGTTTATTTTTCAGTAAAATAAAAATAAGACCAATAGAAAATGAATCAATTCTAAATCTCTTATTTTATGCATAATATTATTATTTAATTTAATATTGCTTATGATTTTTGTTTTTAATTTTTAATTTATAATACCAAATAAATTGAAAACAATTTTAATGATAATCTATAACTTTGATGCAAAGTAATATAAAAATGGCGCCGAACGACGAAAATCCTGATAATCATGTACATCACCATTTTATATAAAGCCAGTCGGACAAAATCATAAAACCAAATTAAAAAAATATAATCTATTATAAAAATCAAGATAAGACAAAGTTATAATTTACAAACAATAATTACTTAAAATAAAATATTAAAGAAAACATTATAAATGTATATAAATCAGTAATTATTAATTATTTATTGGATTAATCTTTCTTATGCAAATTAATTGATTAAACTAAATTCTAGATGCACATGTAAATGTAAATACGTAAAATAAATATACAGACAGTTTAATAACTGATTAAAATGAAAAACTTCATTAGGCAGTGCTATATGATAAATAAGTAAATTAAGAGAAGCTCAAAACATTTATTCCAAAGATTTTTTGATTAAGAGCGCCTTTTTAGTGAAATGCCATTTTGGGGGATTTACAACGAGCCTTGCATTTAGTTCAAAAAAAAAGTGAATTAAGCGACTTTTTAGTCAATAAAAATCAATTTTTGGCATTTGAAATTAGGGTTCCTCCCCATCCCCGAACCCCGACTTTTTTTAGTCGGGGTTTTCGTCCCCGACCCCGACTTTTTTGAATTTTTCGGGGTTTTGGCTGGGAAAAAACCCCGAACCCCGACTTTTTTGGTCGGGGACGAAAACCCCGACCCCGACTTTTCCCGCCCCGAGGGGTCGGGGAGGAACCCTATTTGAAATTCATATTTCGCCATTTTGCTTTTCTAGTCAATTTTTTTTCTCGGTATTTTTAAGAAAAATAAATAAAACAAAGAAAATATTTTCTGACAAATTTCATTTTTGATACCTATCAAAAAGTTATCAGCGCGAAAGTTTGCAAAAAAAAACTTGAAATCAAAAATAAAATTTCATTAACAGCAGCGTAAACAAAGAAGAGTATATGGAAAAAGTAGTACATATCAAAAATTGATAAACATAAACAATATGATAATAAATATATAAATATTCATATTAAATTAAAGTAAAAATTGATAAAAAAATTTTATTGCAAGCACTAGCTTTTATTGCATTAAATAATTGAATCCTATTGTATATTTATTCGTTTTCCTCTTTGGCTATCAAAGATATAAATATTCGAAACTTTTTATTTTCTCGGTAAAGTAACAAAGCAATTTTAAGGTAGCAAAATTAAATAAAATTAATTTAAAAAAATTTACACAATGCATCCATTTTTCGTAATTTTCAAAGCAAATAAATTAAGCACAAGCGCGAAAGTTGGCAAAAAAATTTAAAACAAAATTACAAAATTTCTAAGGATAATAATGTTTTGACAAATTAATTTTCATATGGAATTGTACATAATTCTAAATAATAAATAATGTTTATTTTCCGCACAAAATCATTAATGGATTTATGTTAAAATTTTTACATTTTGAGAAGATATTTTTAAAAATGAATGATAATTAATTTAAATTAAAAAACTTGTTATTTAAAACATTATTTTTATAACGTTATTTAATATTGTCAAAGGCTTACCCAAAATTATATCAATTTGTAAGTTTATTATTCACAAACAAATGCCAAAACTACGCGTTCCATGAAACTGGGCACACCTTATGCACGGGTTCAATTAGCCCGAATCAAAAAAAAACAAATTTTAAAAATGAATTATTTACGCAAACTGTACTTAATATCATCAAAACTCACTCAATATTATGATTCGTACTTGTGTGATAGCAGACACAATGTAATTAAAATTTGACACCTATATATTTTTTAATTTCTTTAAAAAGCTAATTAGTTATATTATTATGCTTACAACAAAAAAAAATTCTTGTATTAAATATATAAAAACTAAATCTATAAAAATTGCATAAGGAAAGGCTAAATTTCTGAGTTAAGCAATGTCATCAATAACGTTCTAGGGAGTGTCGGGGTTCGCGGACAGGGCAGAACCCTAAAACAAAGCACTGGATAAATTACCCTTTAAAGAATGTAATTTTATCAATTTATAAATTTATTTTTAAGATTTTCAATTGGATTTCAATTAAGTGAAGATTTAAAACTAGCTATAAATTGCTTCTTTGACAATAAAATATAATTTTAACAAAATGCTAAAATTATAAAACTAAACAGCTAAGAGAAACTCATGCGATATAAAGCCTTTTTGCCTTTGCAGTAAAAACCAATTAGAATAAATATGAATGGCAACAGAATTTGTATAAATAAAAAGCCCGCCGGCACCTTCAAAATAAATCATGGGACAAAATATAGTATAAATAATAAAAAGTATAACTAATTTTACTTCAAATAATTAAAAACTAAATTTATAAAAATTACATAATGAAAGGTTAAATTCTGAGTTAATGTTCTAGGGAGTGTAATTAAATTATCAAAAAAATTAATTGCCGCAAAAATAATTTATTAATCACCAAACTAAAAACATTCCGATTAACAAAAAACAAGCCCCGAAATCAGCCTAATATTGTACTTTTAAATGCTAATTAAAACCTTTATTTGTTCACTATCAACATCAAATTACTTGTTATTAATTAATAAAATGACCCTTTAAAATCCAATATAATCTTTTCAAATTAAAAGTTTTTTAAGATTTACAAGCATTCCAATGCCGATATCTCGAAACAGGGCAAGATTGTCTCCTACAATTAGCCCGAGTCTAAAGAAAGTATTTTTAAAATAAAAGATATTTACACCAAAATTTAAATTAAAAAAGTTATTATTTAAAATTTATCCATTCTGTTATAAAATAAATCTTGAAAAGTTTTTGCTTATTACGTAGAGTTAAAGTAGTTTAGCGTCAATGAAACAAAACAGAGTTTACAAATTTATAAACCCAATTTTGAATAGCAAAGAACAAAATCATACAAAAATTATTCAGAAATCATTAAAGATAATATTGGTATTGAATAAGTTTATAACAAGCATAATTAAAATAGTGTAAACAAAGGTTCTTTAATTTGCATTTTATAAAAAATTATTTCTCAACTCAGAATAAAATTAGCAACTTAATTAAGGATGATTAAAATTAAAACGTCTTAATATTATTGTAATATAATTTATTCACCGAAATGCCTATAATATGACATGTTACCGCCCGTGGAGCCTGAGGGGGCATTGGCGGTGCCATTAATTTTTATATACGAATATTGGCTAAATACAATACAAATATCACAGATATAATTTCTATGTCCGAGCAAGCTCGTCCCTCTCAGCAAAGGGGCTTCAAAATTGATTGAATATAATGAAACATAAATTTTAAAAACATTAAAATTTATTTATTCTAATAATAAAGAAGTGACATGCAAATATTGACATGCAAATATTTGCATATTCGTGCGCGGCTACTTCCAAATTTGAACTACACTTCACTTACGTGCTTATTCAAATATGTAAAAAATCAGAGATGATTAGACGAACATAATCGTGCAAAGAAAGGTGAAAATTGTGAAAGAAAATAAGTTTATAAATATATGATGTTTTAATGCTATAACAAAAAGTCCATATAAACGCACAATAATAAAAAGGAGAAAAATCTAAAAAATAAAAATCGAATAAATGTAAAAAGGACTAAATAATTTATTGATAAATAAATTCCTTCATTAATTTTTGACCAAAGTTCTTAATACATCTTGATTTCCAAACCCAAGTTATGTCACTAGGATAGGACTCTTCAACCCACTTCAAGCCCAAATACAACTTGCATTCAAATATAAACAAGATTTATCAATACAATAAAAAATTTACCTTAATTTTAGTTATTTTCAATAACTTTTTTTGCTGCACATATTTTAAAATATTTGACGTCGCGGTTGAACGGCAAAGAGGTAAAATAAGGTACTCAAATAAACAAATTTAAATTTTAAATGATGGTAATAAATCAATTTATCCGTTTATAATTTAGCCGATTTTTGATAAGTTTTACTATTTAATTTGCTATAGTTTAATCAAAAGAAATCGATTAATCTATAAAAATTCGGAAGTGTGAAAAGATCGGACAAAAATTATTTAAATTGCATATTTTTATATAAAACAACAAAAATAACAAATAAAAGACAGAAGATAAATTCAAAACAATATTCTCATAAACATGAATAAGTAACAGGAACTTTTGTTTGTTATTTTTTGACAAAATAAAATGACAAAATACAAAAAGAACGAATGTCATACGAGATATATTGAGAAGTTATGAAAAAATATTTTATATTTAATAAATTATAATTTATAATTGTCAATAATTTGCATTTTCTTTTCAATAGAAGTTCAATAAATGACATGACGAATAAAAAAGATAGCAAAATCCTCTTGGGTTTTAAAAATCGATCTAAAATTTAATTTGTGAATGAAAAGAGAACTTGGATCAACAAATATAAGACCATAACACTGACGCTTAAAATCGCGTAGTCCAGTTCTTCAAGGTTAAGACCAGTAAATCGGCTCTAAATGACTAAAAAGTATCGCATTTGTTTAAAAAATATATAATTAAATTGGCGAAATATATTTAATAAAAAACAAAAAATGGCAGTTAAAATTATAGAAAGTGAAAATTTATTTTTAAATATAATATTAGCTTAATCGATAGAACCTTTTGATAGAGAGTTGTATTTAAACTTTATGCAGGTCCCTCTGCAGGGTGTGCTTGACCCAATATGAAATTAAAACGTCGGATGCGATGATTAATATTTTTATTGAAATTTTTTAACAAAAAATTTAAATTTAAAACAATAATATGCATAATAATATAAAAATTAGTATTATAATGGGAACAATAAAAGTGCAACGGAAGGCTTAACTGCCAGCCCAATTCCATTATCAAATTTAATTAAAAAAAATATTCTTAATTTGAAAAATACAAATAATCAGTTAAAAATATAAACATATATATAAAAAGCAAAAACTATAATAAAATCAAGTTGTTTTTAACCCGTAAAAATTCAAAATAAATTTTACATTAGTTACCAAATAAAAATAAAAGTTCAGACGGGATAATTAAACGAACTTATTTTTCAATTGAATCAAAATCAAAATAGAAAAAAAATTACAATTTTTGACAAAAAATTGTATAATTTAAATGAACTGTGCTAAAATCAATAATAAATATGTTTAACAAAAAATCTTAAACCAAATAATACAAAATTAAATTGGAGATTTCATAAAATAATGAGTATAGAATCAAACTTAAATAAGCTTAAATGTTTATAATTCGCCAACAAACGGTGGTACAATTTAAATCTAATTAAAATAAATCTTAGCAAAATTGAATCGTTATTTTTATTTGGTTAAATGCATTTTGTAAATTAATATCAGACATAAAAAAGGAAAATCGGGACGACGGCTGTCTTAAGATACAATGCAAAATATTTTGATTCGCATAATTAACTTACAGAACTACAAACTTAAATAAATATTGAAAAGTCGAAAAAAAGCATGTAAGAAAAATTTAATGATAACAAAATTGCCTCCAGCCAGCAAAAGCGCACACGCGTGACCTTGACTAATAAAATAAAAGGCTCCATCTTTACGGTAACATCAAGTTTATATAGATTTTTAAAATAATATAAAAAAATATCTTTTGTCGAAATGAAAGTACGGATTTTACAACCTGCTCCGACTTCAACATATATGAAATTATTTATTAAAGATATTTGAAAATTTTTCATTTAATTTAAAAGGAAAAAAGTACTAATTTACCATTTTGAGCTTTTAAATTGCAACTTTAATATTAAAATAAGTATAACAATCTAAATTAATCACCAAACTAAAAACATTCCGATTAACAAAAAACAAGCCTCGAAATCAGCCTAATATTGTACTTTTAAATGATAATTAATACCTTTATTTGTTCACTATCAGACATCAAATTACTTATTAGAATAAATTTCATTAAAAAACAATTCACCAAATAAAATGACCCTTTAAAATCCAATATAATCTTTACAAATAAAAGTTTTTTAAGATTTGCAAGCACCAAAATGCCGAATATCACGAAACAGGACACACAGTGGTCTCCTACCTAGAGCCGAGTCTAAAGAACATATTTTTAAAATAAATGATATTTACACCCAAAGTTAAATTAAAAAGTTTTTATTTAAAATTTATCCATTCTGTTATAAAATAAATCTTATAAATATTTTAAAAAGTTTTTGCTTATTACGTAGAGTTAAAGTAGTTAGCTTCTATGAAACAAAAGAGAGTTTACAAATTTATAAACCCAATTTTGAATAGCAAAGAAAGTTTATAATTTAAGGTGCTTTAATTACGATTGAATATTGATTATTTTTGAAATTTTATTAAACGCTAAATTTAGATAATGGGATTTTAAAAAATATATATGCTTATGCAACATTTTCATAAAATCGTAATAAAACTTTAAACAGGATAAGAAATGCTTATGGACAAGAGAAGCTGGAATAAAACAGATGACCCTCCCATAATTCACAAAAAGGATTTAAAAATTAAAGGCTTTTCAATTGAACGGGATCACTTTATCCTCAATTGACTCTTTAAACAAAAAAAAAAGTTTAAAATATAATTTAATACAAAAACTTAAAAGAAACTAAATACCTCAACAAAGTCAAAGTAAAACGGTAACACAATTTTTTATAAATTTAAAAATTATATACTAAATTAATGCTTTTGTTATTTGTACACAAAAGAATGCTATTTTTTTTTTAAAATCTTATTTTAAACAAAACAAAATAATTAATAAGCCCAACATTAAAAATAAATTTATATTATATTATATGCGAAGCGGGCCACTCCCGTCCCGCCACTCCCGTCCCGGCCAGTCCCGTCCCGCCACTCCCGTCCCGGGCCACTCCCGTCCCGGGCCACTCCCGTCCCAGCCACTCCCGTCCCAACCATTTTTTTTTGAACTGCAAAATGTGATCGATATAAAGTGAATTACATTTCGAATAAATTTTAGAATTTTTCATCTTTTTAAGCTTCTAATCCCTACTTTTTTCAAATAGATTTTAGCGTCAACAATGGAAAATCAAGTAGTAAAAACCAGGCAAAACAACAAAAAACTTGAACATGAGGGATGCTTGTACATCTTCCACAAGTTAAACGCCGACGGAGATGTCAAATTTTGGCGCTGTGAACATCAACACGGTGATGTCAAATGCAGAGGCCGCGTGCACACATCGCTGAACGATGTCGTCCTGAAGACTGTGTGCTTAGTGGAATTTCCAGCAATTACCACATGAATTCTTGAATAAATTTGTTTTGTTAAGTTTGTTATTTTGTTTTACAATTGCTTCATCAACTGATAAAAATTTTACTTATGGATTAAAATCTATGGAACATTTTTGTTGGTGTTACATGGTCATCATTTTTTGAATAAAGACGCAGCTGAAATTTTGATCACCAAAAAAAATTTTGTGGTTGGGACGGGAGTGGCCGGGACGGGAGTGGCCCGGGACGGGAGTGGCCCGGGACGGGAGTGGCGGGACGGGAGTGGCCGGGACGGGAGTGGCGGGACGGAAATGACCCCTACTCTATTATATGTTGGATATAAAAAAGATGAATTGGACGGGCCGAACAAGACAAATTATTTGATTGTTATTCTATTGCATGTGAAGCTCCTCTTCATTCCATTTAATCTTTGACAACATGAAGAAGCACCAATTTAAAGACCTTAATGTACTTTTTAAAAAACTTAAATAAAAGAAAAAAAACAATAGAAATTAGTCTCAAGTACCAATTAACTAGATATTAAAAATTGTCCTTTTAAATTCAATAATTTGTAAAAAATATAGAAGATAAAAACGTAATGATTAAAAATAAATCAAAAAACATTTAAATTTAAATGTAAAAGAAGTTTGATTTTAATAGATTACAAAAAAAAAATGCAATAAACTAAGATTTATACTCATTTTAAAAGAAAAATTAGGAATTTCATTCAGTTCGTACATGCATCAAGTTCTCCATGACAAAAAACGAATAAGTAAATATTTAATATACTGGGCATGGCAACTGAATGAGATGTTAAAACAAGAGTTTCTCGACATTGCCTCTATAAATGAATCGTTAAATTAGCTTTAAACCTAGTTATAATTGAATAATAAATATAATAATAATTAATTATGTACCAATTAACTGAAATTTTATTTAAAAATGATTAAGCGTAAACATTAAATGATAAATGATTCAATTAATTAACTTTGAAATTAATCATAAATTTACTTGCCTTACCGATTTCTATATGCATTGAGGGTTTCTGACAAAAAAAAGTGTAAAAAAAAAATATTAAAATAAATTAAAAACTGAATGCGTTAAATATAAAATTTAAACCATCGATATATACCTAAGCTATTTAAACAAAATTATCTAATAAATTACTGTGATGAGCTAAGGTTTTAATTGTCAAAATGTTTGATTTAAACATAATTTTCAAAGCATGACTATAAAAAAATTGTGAATTCAATAAATAATAAAGAGATTATTGACTAAAATTTAATGCATGCCGATTTCGAAAGCAGCGAAATTCATTTTTTAAGATTTGCTTAACACAATTTCACTAAATTTAAATATACAAACATATAAACAAAATTTTTTAAGCAATTCTATAACACTGGCTCAACAATATCAGAAGCGAATATTTCGTGCAGGGGACCCGATGAGTTAACCTATATTATTAACTTTATATCTGTAAATAACTCACATAACTTTAATAACAAAAATATATTTCTTTATCGACAACAAACCTGAACCCTTAGTAAAAAACATTTAGCTAAAAGACTGCACATAATATTGAAAAAAAAATCAATCATGGATAAACAAGATTATAATCAAAAATAATAAGATAAATTTTTTAATATTGCAATTTAAAGAACTTCAAATAATAGCTAAAGCCCTGCTAAACATACTTTAATATTGCTTTATGACAGCGTAGGTATAAAAACTAATAATGTTTAATAAATAAATTACAAGATAAATCTCTAAATTAATACCGCAATAACCGATCCGACACAAAAAGTAGACAAAAATTAAATTTTAAAAAAATTAAAATTATTTGTTATTTTTTTAATAAATTTGCAAAATTTTTTATAAAGAAATTGTAAAATGTTAGACCAAGTGATTATATTTTTTGAAAAACAAAAAAGTTTTTTAGAAAAACATCGTTTTATTTTAACACAACAAGGCGAGACTGACTTAATCGAAACAGGACAGAAAACCACCAATTTTTGAATGCTATTCTTTACCATGTTTAATAAATTGAGCTAAATAAATAATAAAAAAGTTGAGATTTAATCTAATAACTGAATCAAAAGGTTGAATTAAAATACAATCAAAATGTAGTTTTAGTACCTAATATTTGAGTCCCTAAAATTAGTTTTACAATTTTAAAAGTTAAATTTCTTTAACATTGAATTCTAATTGTTAAAACTAAAATAATTTAAATGATTTTCCAAAAATATTGTAAATAAAATATTTTTTAACAAGAAAATAATGTTTATTTTTCAACTTCTATTTGAGGCACAAAAGAATTTGAAATGGTTTAAATTCTTTATAAAAGCAATATTACAGCAACGAAAAGAATGTATAAATTGCAAAAAAACGTGCGGAAAAGAAATATTACAAATTTTTACTCTGGAATAAAGAGATTGTGGTTCTACCTCAATAAAATTAATAAGCAAATGAAAGAGAAAAAAAAATTCAAAATAACTTATTTGGCGAGACTGACTTACACGAAACAGGACAGAAAACCACCAATTTTTGAATGCTATTGTTTACCACGTTTAATAAATTGAGCTAAATAAATAATAAAAAAGTTGAGATTTAATCTAAATAATTGAATCAAAAGTTTGTTAGCTTGAAAAACAAAAAAATAAAAAATGAGATTTAAAATTACAAACCGAATACAATCTTTACTAAATAAAATATTGTATGAGTACATTTTTTAATAATTATTCAAAATTTTAAATATTTTGGTGCAGGCATCATGGAGTTTGAATTTTCGCTGCAGTTGCGCCTGTTTTAGTATCGCGAAGATTTCCCAGAAAAATTAATTGCAAGCTAGTGGAAAGTTAGTTATACTAATAAAAAATTGAATTTTAAAATTATATTTATTTACTAAATGCAAAATGTAATTTTAAAAATATCAAAAGTATTTTTTATAACTTACGCCAACACCAAAGGTCAAAAATTAAAATAATTCTTAATTCTAAACAAGTACAATTCTGTTGAAATGCAAAAATTTAAAAGTTAATTTAGATTTAATTGGTTGTTAATACATCTAAATTCAAAAATAAATCTCCAAATACGGATGACCGTCGTTGAAGCCGAAGGCGTGTTGGGCTCGGTGACCTCGCAGGGCCACGAGAGTTTGAAGGAAAGGCTGCAAAGGAAATTACCTTTCTACGTAGCATGCGCGGAAAAACCAAACAAAATAATCATTAATAAAAATAAAACAGAAAGAACAAAAATAAATTTATTGGCATATTTATTTATAAAAAAATTGCACTCTGTGCGACTACAAATAATAAAATATTTATTGAGATAAAGAAAATTATTCTGCATTAAATCTCAAGTATAAATTAAAAAATTATAAAACAACAACAATTTAAATAAGATGACTAATTTAGAGTTCAAGTGTATTTTCTTTATTATTGTTATAATACTTCAAATACAGTATTTCTATTGAATAAATTCTTGGCTTAAATTCAAATTTTCCGACTTCAAAAATAAACTGTGTCGAGCCCAAAGGTAGAAACTTGGATTGGGTAAAATTTTCCCGGGTTCGATGAACTCTGCAATAATATTGCCATTTAATTATCATACGTTAAACTAAATATAATTTTATTTAATTTTTTTTGTTGTTTTAATTGTTGAGGTTAAACCGCTTGTATAACAATTTTGCAACTTAATTTGTAGGTCAATATTATTAATTATATTTTGGGTTTATTATTTACCCTTAATCGAACTAGGTTATGTATTTTATGCAGATGTTTTCGATGATCGTGTCTATAGTATTGGTTTAGCAAGTTTCCATTTTACCTCTAAATTGATTTTTACTTTACTTTGTAAAAAGTTTTTTTAAGAGTTCGACTTTAAGTAAATCATTTTACCCTTATCTTTGTGCAATAAATTAAATATTTTTTGTATCTTGCATCTGTTAACATTGTGTTTAATTAAAGCATAAAATAATATACTATTTAAAAAGAAATTAATTATATGTAATTTTATATCTTTATATGCTTGATGATTTATAATTTGTAGCTGCCATTTGATTTTAAATAAGTTTCGAGACAAATTTAAAATGTACTTTAAACCAAAACTAAATCCGCCACATATGTTTTATGAAGTAGTTTTAGACCTAATAACTTTATTCATACCTCACTAAATCACTTAAACCTTATATCATTAGAAAGCTCAAGATCAGTAGGAACTATTTGTAAAACTAAACTAAGCTGTAAATCAAAGTTTAAGAAAGTTATGATCAGAAAACCACGAAAAAGCCTGATTTTTGGCAGTTTTACCTTATAACTGTATTCAAACCGCAATAAATCACTTTTCCTTATACCAATGGAAAGCTCTAATGAATAGAGAAAGCATTAGAGCAAAGTCGAAGTGGTTTGATAAGTTTAAAAAAAGTTATAAGGTAAAACTGCCAAAAATCAGGGTTTTTCGTAGCTTTCTGATCATAACTTTTTAAAACGTTGATTTACTGCTTTGTTTAGTTTTACAAATTGTTTTTACTTATTTAGATCTTTCCAATGGTATAAGGCTTAACTGATTTATTGCGGGGTGTATAAAGTTATAATGTCTAAAACTATTTCATAAAATATATGTGGCGGATTTAGGAAACGCCCTGGCGGATTTAGGAAACGCCCTGGCGGATTTAGGAAACGCCCATAGTGGCGGAATTTAGGAAACGACCTAGCACCGTTTTTTATTCGACGCTAATTTTGTAAACTAAATAAAATTCAATAAAAAATAAAGAAGTTTGATCAATTATGGAGCTAATGAATAAACTGTATTAAAACTCAATAAAAAACAATAACAAAATTTTTTAACAAATAATACAAAAATTATAACAAAAAAATATTATTTATAAATTTGATTCAACTTATCGTTTTATAATAGTATTCACAATCAAATACTAAAATTAAAACGCACTTAAAAATAAAAAATTACAATTAATGTTGATGATACAAATATTATAAAACATTTTACAAAATTTATTTGTATACCTAATTAATAAATGCTAATGACCAGAGCATTAATGGGACCAAAGAAATTTTTGAGGAGGAGCTACAAATGGGAGCTGAGGTTTGGCATGGTTTGGCCTAACATAAAATTTCAAACTTGAAAAATTCTAAATTTAATTGTATCAAAAAAACAAATAATAATTTTAAATCATAAGCAATCAATCGTCGGTGCTTCAATAAGTGATAATTTTCATACTAACATATATATAACAATCTACAATTAATATAAAATTATTAAAATCAATTATTTTATTATTAAACAAATCTCTTAAAAATAAAAAATAAATATAAGCTTTTATAAAGTGCTTAAAAAATATCTGTAAATGTAGAAATAGCTAGTATAGAATGTTGAAGTACGAACAACTTAAATTTAAAAGACGGTGATTCACAATGCTGTGGTCATTGGTTATATATGCAAAGCGTATGCGGAGGACACTAAAAAATAAAATGTACTTATATTATAAATAAAAAAGTTAATTAAATAGTACAGTTAATATTTAAAAATAAAAAATAAATAAAAATGTACTTTCGAAAAAATAAAAATTTATATACCTATATAATACACATTAATAAACAATTTTTTTGTATTGTGGGAACAGAAGGTTCACAAAAAAATTCTCGAAATCGAAATCGTAATTTTTTGAACTTATCAAACTATTGTTTTAAAAAAGTACATCCAAAACAATAATTCTACATATAAATAAAATTATATGTTATGATAATGAAAATAATGTATCTTACAAGCAATTACATGATCAACGTAATTTCAGTGGATCAAGACACGGACAATCAAACCGAAACAAACACTAACAGGCTCAAAGCTTGTCTTCTATACACACCATGTTCAAAGCTTGTCTGTATACGCAACATTATAGTTCAAGAATAAGAAGAAGAGGATGATTTTCATTCCGCACAAGTCGGATTTTATCAAGAATAAAACAAAAATTAATGTTTTTATTAATAATATTATCATTAATTTAAAAATAACCAAATTTAAGAGGCCGACGGAGTTAGAATAATAATACCAAAACCATTCAAAATTACAAAACAAATTAACTAAATACTCTAATTGCTTCTTGATAATTAGAAAAACAGCCTGAAAGTGCAAATCAACTAATTTAATTAAGAAAATCCGAGGCCTGCCATGCTCAATAAAGACCCCAGCACCAATTAAACTGCTAGTTGGACTAGCATAGAGAAACTCTTTAAATTAAAAAAAGGCTAGTGTTATTTAAGACCTTTATAATAAAGCATCGGTAGAGCATAACCATAAATCCTTAAAATTCCAAAAATCATTTAAAAAAATAAAAAGAAAACCAAATACCGATCTATGCGCAGACACTCTGGCATAAATAATTTAAATTTAAATAACAAAAAAATCCTAAGAAAACATTATATCCGAGCCTGTCAGACGGACGCACAGAGTTCTTGGAGCCTCGTTCATACACACGGCTGCAGTTGCCAAGTTGGTTGAAGTCATGAAAAACCTTTGGTGATAGACACGATATTTAATAAATATATTTTTATTAATTAGAAATTAAAAAACCCTTTAATTTGCAAACCATTTGCTTTTATGAGAAACTAAATAATTAATTTATTAAAAATAATTTAATTTGGTGTGATAAACCTATAAAACACTCAAATCCCAGCAATGCTCTACACGGCGTCAAGCCGGTTCATCCTGGATTGAAGCTTAATGTATTTACATTTATTTTAAAATAATATCAAAACCAAAGCTTATAAAAACCTATTTATACAAATAATTTAAATTATAAACATTAATTGATAATGCAACGGTAAGTTTTCAATAAACATGAATTAATTCTTACATGGCAAGTAAAGTTTTTTTCCAGTATAAAGGTAGCCCGCGCAGAGATGCACGGACTCAAGAGTCAATCAAATAGAAATCTTACGCGACGAATTTAAGGTATAAAAATAAAACGGTTCCCGATTACTGACTATTAAATTAAGATTAATTAGTTAAATAATAAAACAAATTCAATAATATAGCTGTAAAACAATAAAGTTACTAAACTTATTTACAAAATGTACAAAACAACGCAGAAAAAACAAAATATAGACATAAATAAAACCCGTTTCTTCCATAAACGGTATCAATTATGCGGTAGTTGAAATAAAGATATAATTTTAAATAAACTAATAATTAAATTAAATTTAAAATACAAAGCACTCCTTGTGCTGAACACAATGCGCGCGTCGTAACTCAACATAGAATTCTTTGTCCACGTTTGATGCACTTAAATATCGATTGTTAACAGATATGCATTATATTATAAATAAAACTCATATAATACTTGAATAATTAAATAACGTGATTGAAATTTTATCAAAAAAAAAGAATTTGAAAGATTATAATATTAGCGAATAAAAATAAATAAAATTAAGGGATTGTTAGCCTATATCAAAATTATATTTCGAAAAAATCTAAAGTTTGCTACAAGATAATAAACGATGATAAATAAACTATTAATCAAATTTATTTAATTAATAGAAAAATAATGTATAATGTAAACGCAAAGTTAAAATCTGCAATTTAACTCAATATGCGTCCTTTTATGAAGTTTTTAATTATAGATAATGAATTAAAAGCCAAATATTAAATATCATTTTTTTATTTCAAATACCAGCCATTTTTTTAAAAGGTCAAAAAGTCCGCAATCCGCTTTATTAATTTAGTTACTCCAAAAGTATAATTAATAAAACAATTAAATTGAATAAAATTCAAGGGACTGTTAGCCTATATCTAAATTGTATTTCGAATAATATCTAAAGTTTGCTATGAGATAATAAACGATGATAAATAAATTCAAAAATTATTCACCCTTTTTACTAATTAAATTTAACAAATTTTAATAAAACAAAATAAATGAAAATATTTATTCACATAAATATTTTAAAATTAATAAAGGAAATATATAATTCGATATGATTTAAACTTAATTTTTTACATTATTAAAACCCGGTTATGTTTCATGCATCGACTAAATAGTAGAACGCGGCCCATAAATGTAAAAATACAATTTTATAATAGTAACAAAAGGAATATTCTTTGAGCAGAATGAGCCTATGGACGCTTGTCGCCTTCGCACTAAAGTTCAGTTTGTATGTTTAAATCATTCATAAGCACCTTGAAAATTTAAATTTAACAATATTAAAATAAAAATTAAAGAGCCAGGATTAAAATAAAAAATGGACAAATTAAAAAAACAATTTTGTTCTAAAATTAAAGAATAATAATTTAAAAATTAAATTTGCATATGGAACAATTTGTGATAATAAATATTGCAACTAAGAAACCTTAATTAAATTCAAATTTCTAAAAAACAACATTTTTAAAAAAATCTTTGCCAAAATCTAGTTATAACTAGGTTTGTTCACGGTCAGTTTTAAACCGGGGGTATGGGATTTTGTTAGGCCGGTTTGAGTGTGACTCCCAATTTTGTTTCAGTTTTTGGCCGCCCCCCGGTTAACCAAAAGTCGAAACCGGTTTTATTAAACTATAGGAGGAACTATTTTGATTTCCAGCTGTAATTTTTGAACAAATTTGATTTAAATTCAAATTTTGCCCGGCGGTGCTAACCGGGAATAAGAACATACTTTTAAAATGTTTTAAATTCAAGAATTCCGGCAGTGCTTCTCTTTTTTTTATTATAAAATTTCAATTTAGTAATTTATGGTTCCTACATTAATAAGAAACCTTACAATACAATTAATACTTTTGTAAGACAAAACGGCTTAATTCATCTAAATTATAAAATTGCTTTTTTTGCCAGCCAGATTCAACAAACTAAGCAAATAGCATTTCAATAAAAACTATATTTATACCTGAATTTATTTAAAAGCCAATTAAATTTCAAAATTTAATTAGTTGAATAATAAATTAAAAACTATTATTTCCGATTTTTGACAAATAATAATAAAACGCTAATTTGAAAGAATCAAATAATTATCAAAAAATCCATCATATAAAAAAAAGAAAACAACTTCTGACGGTTGCATCAAAAAACTTTATTTAAAAACGTATCTAATTAAATGCGATAGTAACAACCCTATTAATTATCACGACGAGGGTTGCACGTGTCAGTGGTGAAAATACAATTTTAAATTAGAAAAATATAATTTTATAACTTAAAATTGTTTCAAAAATAGCCAAATACAAAGGTTGAACGGCGAAGAGGAAATAAATTAAGGTACTCAAATAAAACAAATTTAAATTTTAAATGATGGTGAATCAATTAATTAAGTTTATAATTTAGCCGATTTTTGATAAGTTTTATGATTTATTTGCTATATTTTAATCAAAATGACATTTTAGAAATCGATTATCTATAAAAATTCGGGGTGTGAAAGGATCGGACAAAATGATTTAAATTGCATTTTTTTTTAATATAAAACAACAAAAATAACAAATGAAAGACAGAAGATAAATTCAATATAATATACTCATAAAAATGAATATGTAACAGGAACTTTTGTTTGTTATTTGTTGACAAAATGAAATGATAAAATACAAAAAGAACGAATGTCGTTCGTTTCAATTATTTGATTTGCATTTTCTTTTCAATTGAAGTTCAATAAATTCAAAAGCACCATCGGCAATCTTCGGAGAAATTGACGTTAAGGAAACGAGCAATAATTAATTAATGAAAGTTGACATTGACAAAGATACAAAGTTTTGAAAACGTACTAAAGCTTACGGTAACAAATCGTTCAACCGTGGCGTCGATATTTTTTAAATGAATAAAATGGTATTTACACATCTATGCTGAATGTGCGTGCACATGCAGCAACACAATTATCACTGTTCAAACCATTTAAGCGTCTGTTGGTAAAAAACAATTAACAAAAGAATTTCTAAAACATTTTATAAGAAGAATCGAAATATAATTTTTGTGAAAAATTATTTAAGAAGCGGCATTCGTAAGCATCACCGGAGGTGCGGCAGACAAAGTGATGTTAGACAATGTCCCCGTCATTGAATTTTTTTAAAGAGTAAATGCTTATTTAAACAAAAAGCTAAATAACATTAAATAATTCCTATATTTAAACAAAGTATTAAAATTTTTTCAACTATAAAAAATTAATTCAACTAATTTTCAAATAATATAACAAATAACCCCAAGAAATTTTAAATATATATGTATTCTTACACAAAAAAAAACATACCAAATAACATTACACAATCAAAGTTTAAATACATGTTCGATAAAGTTAGTTTTATAAAAAATAAATGCTATTACATCAAATCAGTGACAATTACTACATTTAAAAAGTCACCTATTGTGACACCGATGTGTCGGACTGATAATTCGTCGGATTTTTCAGAAAAACCTACGCACACGAGCAATTGAGTGTAAGTCGAATATATATTAAAAACAATTAAATTAACCAAAGTTTTAAAAATATCAACATTAACTATTTTGTAGAATTTTCGATGTGATTCTTTTATTAAATAAAAAACAGCGAAATTAAATATAACTACAGTTACTTTGAAACCAAACTACTTCACAAACTACTTATAATTAAATTAATAAGGTCAACCTATACTATCCTGAAATAATTAATAAAAACAGTTTTAACTCATTAAAATAATAAAATTATACTCTACCAAATAAATAATTAAATTTAAAAATATTATGATATCTTCACATAAATATGAAAAGATGAATGCTTTCGATGGATTTTTAAACGAGAACCGATGTTATCCGCAATAACTTTATGAATAAACTAATGTATTATAAAATATAATATATTAATATCTTCCATAAAGTCGTGATATTATTGTTTTCTTAATATATACATACTAAACAAATTCAAATCTACAATAATTTTGATGAAAATATAATAAACTTATTCAAAAATTTTTAAATCAAAACGATGAAAATTAATTAACTGCAATCATTTAATAGATTTAAGACAGCACCTACTGATAAAAGAAAAATAAAGTAAATTAATCAAGTAACATCGACCAAAAGCTTGTGAAAATACGCAGGTCAAACATAAAAAGTTTAATTTATTTTTAAATAAATGGCTTATTTTCTGATAAAAAAAAATACGCAAAATCTCCAAACATCCGATGCATCTCCGAATTCTTCAATTCATTACACATGACAATGCCACGACCCGTAAACATCGCGGAATAACTTATTCGACCAACAAACATTGAATTACAATATTAATATAAAAATCTTTTACTAAAACTTTTACATTTCCAAAATTTAAATCTGAATAAAGTTTATTAGCTCACGAGCATAATTATATTTTAATATTAATATATTTAAGGCTGCTAACATGAATAATGTAATTTATTCTTTAACGTTATGGTTTATAATAAAGAATTATTGGTATCAAAAGTTTAATTAATTAAATTAAATTAGGGTTAATGCGGCGGCGGTTGTTGGTTTTAATTTGGTAAAAAAATTTGAGGTTTTAATAGTTAACGAGGGAAGTTATTAATTTTGGTTTATAAAACGTCTTGTGTCTATTGAATTACTGCGCCTTTTTATTCAATATAAATTCATATTTAGGCTTTCGCCATTTTCCATGAAAAATCTATCGCAATTTTTAGATAAATTCTTGAAGAAACACAATATTTTAGCAACTTTATCCCAACATTTAGTGCTACTTGCAATTAAATATAATTCCTAAAATATGTTTAAACACGCGGCAAAAGAAGAATTTATTGAACTAATTTAAAGGAGGTTAGGTAAAAAGCTGTTGCAATTCAACCCAAAATGATGGAACGAAATTCAAGTAAATCAAATAAAATAATATTTATCAATATTTTATTGGACTGACTGCAAGTTGAAGGAGTTGAAGGTGCAGAGGGTCAGTGTGCAAGGGAATTTTAGACGGCATTTCAATACAATTTTAAAATAATGAATTACAAATATGAATTTTTAGATTAATTTCTTTTCAAAAACAGATCCAATTTTTTAACTGTGCCTATCGGCACCGCCGACTGAAGATAAAGTAAAAGTAAACGAAAGCTTATTTGTTTTTAACTAAACTAGTATATCGAAATATGGATAGAAAAAAATTCATTTAAGAATATTTTGTCTGAGGAACAAATATTCATTTATTTCACCAAAAAATAATGCAAGAATTAAAAATGGCAAATTTTAAAAAAAGCTTAATTAAAGCGAATGCACCGCCGATGAAGCGACTTTAAAAAAAAGGCAATTTTAATAAATTATATTTAAACAAAAATTGATAAATTCAATTTTCAATATTAAAAATTAAATATATAACTGTGAATAGCTAAACAAAAAATTTCTGATTACATGTAATTTGACGTATAAGGGAGTTATTTAAATATTATTTTTTTTTAATTAAACAGATTTATTATGAAAAATATAATAGATAAGCACAGAAATAAAACAAGACCGCAGAAAGCATTAAATCGCAATCCTCTTCATGTGCGCGAGCATGCACAAGTTTGCAATATATGGAATATATAAAAATAGAAAAATACAATTAGCTAAAGCATTAAATATAAATATTAGTCCAATTGTTCAAGCACAGGCAGAAGCGCCTGGAGAAAACCAACCATATGAACTTACAATTAGTGTCTATTCTTGCATTCAGCAGGAGCGTCAGACGGCCTCATTTTTTCAAAAAAATATTTTTTTTTCTTCATAATGTGTTAATCAATAAATTTGTTAGAAAAGTATAATTTACAACTTCACAATCTTGGATTTTCTTTTAACTTTTCTATAATTTAATACATGCTAAAATTATAAAGTATCGCAAAATTGTTTGTTATAAAAATATATTTAGAAAAGTTTCTTCAGTTATTTAAAAAATCATAATCGTATGATTTGTAGGTTAAACTTTAACATGCTTATTCAAGACTGAATTTGATTAATTTTATAAATCGCCGTGATTAGAACAATTAATTTACAATAAATTTTATAAAATAAATGCAAACAATCAATTTGCAAACAATAAAATTATCATAATAAAATTAGCAAAAACACTTTAATCTCAATAACAACAATTTATTTTAAGTAAAATAAATATAAAATTAATTCAAGTATGATAAATAGAAAACAATTTTTACTATTTCTACAACTTTGGGGCAAAGTAATATTAAAATGGCACCGAACGACGAAAATTTGTTAATCATGTTATGAAAAGTATAGAAATTCAATCTTAATGATTTGTGTTTGATTTGTCCTTTTTAATAACTCGGCCCATTCTTTTTACTAATTGAAAGTAAATGAATACGTCTCGTCTATAAACTATTTTTTCGATGAAGAAAAACGTAAAATTGCACAACAGACCATGGGCAAGTAAATAACAAAAAGAATAATAAAATAACTAGAGATCGGATTTATATTCAAAAAAAAATTTAAACCCTTTAATTTATTTAAAACATTTAAATTAAATAACCACAATTAAATTTTTTAATGTTAAAGTTAAAAATATTGAGACACCACTATTTTATCAATCGACGATGAAAAAATAATAAAAAGTTAACAAAAAAATTTTATTTCTAATAAATTACTCAATTAATTTTTGGTTTCATATTAAAAAACCCTAAACAATAATTTGCATCTATTAATAAACTCGAATAATAACTAAATTTACTTTAAACTGATAGATGAAAACCTAGTAAACAAAATAAAAGGATATTTGAATTAGATTTAAATTATTTTATCTTTGTTGTTGTTGTACATTATTTTTAAAAACCCAGAATAAACTGAAAATCAAATATGAATTAAAAATAAAATTTAATTATAAAGTAGTTGAAAACTACACATTTACCGGCACAAAAACGGGGTGTGAGTCGGACATGGCAGTGGCAGTGAACGATGCCGAAAGAGTCGCCGCGTTTATCAGTCTTAATTTAAAATTTATTAGCGTATAATTCGAAGAATTGATTATTATTAAATAACTAACAAAGATAAATAACTCAACTTTCTGTATTGGGCTGGTTATTTACGCACTTTGTCTACATTTATTACCGAAATAAACATATTTTTAACGATATATGGATGATAAAGTTTAAAAAAATTAGTTTATTGGTTAAAAAATAATAATTAATCTAAATTTCTATTTCAGATATCAGAAATGAAATCGTTTATAAAATATTAATATAAAAATATAAATAAAATCAATTTATTTGCTTATATAATTTTAAATTAGATGTAAAAGTTCCTAATAAAGTTACAGTACATGAACTTTAAAATAATAAATTATACATAAATATTTATGAGTACAATTTCTGTGACTATGGTACACAATAGATTTACATATGATATTTATTTGTAAAATATTTGCATGTCACCAAAAACTAAAATAATTAATACTTATTAAAATATACAATAATAAACAATTTTTTTTTATTGTGGAAACAGAAGATTCGCAAAAAATTTCTCGAAATCGAAATCGTAATTTCAAACTTTTGTTTTTAAAATTACATCCAAATCAGTGGACCAAGACACGGACAATCAAACCGACACAAACATCACAGGCACAAAGCTTGTTTGCTATACACACCAGGTTCAAAACATTGTGTGCTATACGCTCCATTATAGATATATCGCTTAAAGCTAACGAGCCCCCCTTCAAAACAATAATGTATTTTAATATATAAAGTGATAAATAAAATAATAATTTTATTCAATATTGACTCCTATTATGATATCTAAAATATTTAAAATCAACCTTAAAATAAGGAATGTAATGAATTAATCATATTTATATAGATATGCTCCGGAAAAATGCGTAGATGCAACAAAAATTTCCTTTTGAGGCGGGTGTGGGAGAGGGGGAGGTGGGGGTCAGGGTTTT
>MEIZ01000323.1:0-48973 GCA_001723225.1 Globodera ellingtonae | reverse complement strand
AATATTCAAAAGAATTTTCTTGCGGATTCTGCTTTACTTTGGCGGGGCGAAGGGGGGGGGGGGTCGGCAGTGCCAATAGGCGCCGCCGAAAAAATAAAAGTTTTATTGAATTCACTTAGGAAAATGGGCCTAAAATTTGCAAAAAAAAACATTTTATTTCGTTTTATGAGAGATTATTTTTGTTTTCCAACTAAGAAGCAGGAAAAAGAGTAATTGTAAAATTAAAGAATAAAATGAATTTTTACTCGGGGAGTAGAAGTCCGATAACAATGATTCGACACAGAATTTAACAATTGAGCCATATGAACATTAACTTAAAAAGCTGTGCAAAGGATATTGAATTAAGGATTTAGAAATTAGATTTGTCATTATGTTTTCAAATATTTCAAGCTTAGAATTCTAAACAAATTCTCTCCAAAAATGCCATCTTTAGCGTGTAAAAAATGCTCGATTTTCAAGACCAAGTACCCGAGACTCGAGACCAAGACCCAAAAAACCCGAGACTTTTCTCGAGTCGAGACTCGAGATCGAGACTCTCGTGCATCACTACTAAATACCTCAACAAAGTCAAAGAAAACGGGAACACACTTTTATAAATTTAAAAAATATATACTAAATAAATGCTTTTGTTATTTGTACACAAACGCATGCTATTTTTAAAAATCTTATTTTAAACAAAAAACCAACATTAAAAATAAATTAATTATATTATATCTTGAATTATAAAAAAGATGAATCGGACGGGCCGAACAAGACAAATTATTTGATTGTTATTCTATTGCATGTGAAGCTCCTCTTCATTCCATTAATCTTAAAAATGAAGAAGCACCAATTTAAACACCTTAATGTACTTTAAAAAAAACTTAAATAAAAGACAAAAAACAATAGAAATTAGAAAAAATATTTCTAATTAATTACAAAACAACACATTTTCTATTTTAATTAGAAATATACCTAAAACAGATTTTTAATTAAAATGAACAATATTACTAACAAATTAATTTTAACCTCCTAAATATGGTAACTACAGAGCAGTTTCAACAAGTTTGTTAAAAGAAATAAATAATTAAATATTGATGAGATAATAAAAGTTGAGTAAAACAATATAAAACAATATTGCATAATTTCAATTTTACATTTAATAATTTGTTGAAAATCAAATTTTAGACAAAAAAAAAAGTTTAAGGCAACATAGTCCCTTCCTTAATAGTTTAATCCAAAAAAAAAATGATTATTTCTCCGGTATGCAATTTTAAATTTTTAAATTATTATGCTTTAATTTTTTATGATCTTAAAATATAAATTTTTGTAATATTTCGTCTTTTTGTTGATTACATTTTTAAAGTATATGAAGAATCTTTGCATTTTATGATTACTTAAAATTTAAGTTTTATAAATTTGCTTTTTAAATTATAAATGTTTTTTCATTAGAAGGTTAAATGTATATTTTTAAAATTACATTATTTTAATCAAATAATTTGTATTAAATTTAACATACCTAAATTAAGTTAATATATTTTTTTATGCATAATATATATCTTTTTTATTTTATTTATCTCAATTTAATCGACCGCGTTCGTGGGTTACCTTGCAACAAATATAATTATTGGTATTATAATTCATCAGTTTTTGCTTATACCTAACAAAATGTTGATTTTTGCTTTTATGTCACTGATTTTTTTTGCATTTAATGGTGCCCACGTTATACGTGAGTTGCGTCTTTAAAGATCAGAGCGATTAATAGTTTCTGCTTTTTATTAACGTGTTTTATTTATTTTTTGATTTTAATTGTTAAAAATAATAAATACATTTCTTGAAATTGCATTATTCAATTTTTCAATTTTTTGATCATTTTTAACTTGGCCAGTGTAAGCACAGCCTTTCGAACTTTTTTACTCCGGTGCCAAGATGTCAAACAATGAGACTTTTCGTGAAGGCTGACGTTATTATTATAATTTCAAGTCGCTAATTTTTGTGCTTTATAATAGTAGAAACAAAAAGACCGATGCTAATCCATTATGCTGTTGGTATTCTTTGATGTTGTTACCGCCGCCGCCAGCATCTTCTGATAATTAATGATTAAAGTTAATAATTTTAATTTTCAATTTTATTTTTTCTCAATTAGTTTCCTCAAATTTGTTTATTGGTATTAAATTTTTTGAGTATTAATACTTTTACCACTTTATTTGTTTTTATAATTTGTTACCCTCGATTGTTTAAAAAAAATTAAAACAAAAAATATATAATGCGTAAAATATGTATATTTTTAATTAAAATTGATCAATTTTAGTATTGATTTATATTATATTACTAAAAATATAATTTTTTTTTGAGATAAAATGCTTGGTTATGAAAACGCCGCATTATTTTTTTTGTCTTTAATATTCATTATTTATAATTATTGAAAATATTTAATTTCTCTCATCTATCAAATATTTAGAGCTTTAGCAAAACACGGTTTTGATTATATTTTATATTTAAATATTTTAAACATTATTATAAAATATTGCGTATTTTCAATCCAACGGAATTGATTTTTTGATCGTTCTTCTGTTTTTTCGAAAGTTAGATAAATAAGTTTGACAAAAACAGTATTGTAGTTAATTAAAAATTTTATTATTTTTATACTTTAAAAACTTTTATTGTTTTTGTTTCGATCACTCTGCTCATCATTTGAAGATGTCGTCTTTAGCAGCGGTTGCACAATAAATTTATTTAACAATAAATCCTAATAAGCAGCTACAAAGCATATTTAGCACTGATGTTATATTATAAATGTTTATTTTTCAATGAAATGTGAATAATTTGCTTTTAGAAAATTTTTTACTTATTTAGTATGTTAATTTAAAAGAATTATATTACTAATTAGTCAATTAGACAAAACGCTTCTTTAGAAATTTTTAATTCAAATATTTTCATTGCCAATTCTGAAAAACTATCTCGCGAGTATATTTATATTAATTTATTTTAATGTTATTTTAATTGTTATTATTAAAATTAACTGCCAAGAAATTAATTTTATAATGCGAGAGATAGAAATTTAACAATTTTTAAACATGCTTTTGTGTAAATCTGCAAATAGAAAAAAGCATTATTTATATATATTTTTTAATTTTTAAATCGTTTTATTTTTTAAAATTATGGATGCACAAAATTAATTTCATGATTTTTGTTCTTTCAGTTTTATTTTTTATTAATGATTATTTTTGTTTGATATTTTCCGCGAATGCTGCGTAGAAAGGTAATTTCCTCCGCAGCCTTTCCTCCAAACTCTATCGGCCCTCCGACGTCACCGAGCCCAACGCGCCTTCGGCTTCAACGATTTTCCTTATTTTGGAGCATTATTTTTGGATTTAGATGTATTAACAACAAGCTTAATTAATTCCATTTCATACTTGTTTAGAATTAAGAATTATATTAATTTTTGCCCTTTGGTGTTGAGTTTTTGGGAAATTTTGTATTGATCGCTAATTTTTATAGATAGAAAAATAAATTATTTTATTTAAAAAAATAAATAAATTGCGCTTTACCAATCACAATTTACTTTTTATATATTTTAATTGAGGGTACTTTATTCTTGATTATATTTTTTAAATGCAGACATGTTTTTGAAAAACCTTTTAATTAAATTTTTTTATTTACTGAATAAGTGTAATATTTATAAAATAAACAAGATTTATTGGTTAACGTTACCCCAATTATTAAGTTGAACATTTATATTTCAAAAATTCAAATTCGTTGCATAAAGTGGTGCGGATGATTAGGGCCACGATTTATATAGAAATCCATATTTTTTTGCGCATTTGGCACAGCGCATAAATGCCATAAATAGTGTTTTAGCTTTGGTTGGAGCTTCTAGAGCCCTATTTTATAATCCATATTTTACATAGTTCGCGATTTTTATGCATATTCCATATTTTTATCCATATTTCGCCATTTTTAAAAAGCCTTAACAAAATGCAAAAAAAAACGAAAAATACACCCATAGGATCGACTTTTTCAAAATTTAAAAAAAATGCGTCCCCTAAAAATTGCATAAAATTTTTTTGTTGCTCTTATTACTTCTATTAGGAAATCTTTCCCATTTTTGCTATGTTTCAAATTTTTTTTCCATTTTCGTATTGCAATTTTTCATCCATATTTTATGGCCATATTTCGAGATTTTTTTTTGTCCATATAAATCCTGGCCCTAGTGATAAACTAGAGCAAATTTAAATCCGTAAATATGTTTCAAAAATAAATACTAAAACTAAAAATAAACAAAAACAAAAAAAAATTACTAAATGTATTTAACACAACATATTTTATCAAATGAATTTTAAGTGTAGTTAAGTTAAAAAAGTTTACTGAGACGATCCATCAATAAATAACAGTAATATGTCTTGCAGCTTTCTTGAAGCAGTCTGCTAAAGCGCAGAATACCTTTTTTGTAAAGTTTTAGTGCATATTTTAATTCATATTTAAAAATATGTWGCATGTAATATAAAGATATTTGTTTTATTATTACAATTATTTTTATGTTGAAGCATTCTATCATCATCTCACGACTTGTCGTTAGCTTTCCGCAATATCTACCTTGTTGAATGCAACCATCATTCTTTGGAACGATTGAATTAGTGGGCTCATATAATACATTGGAATTGTGTTTTAAACTTTTAAAAATATTAATTTTATTTATTTTTTTAATTAAGATTTCGTTTCGCTTTCATTATTTTAGTTCTCTTTAGTTTTGTACCAATATGGTGATATAGGTACTTATTTTTATGACGAATGACTTGATTATTTGATAGCTTAAAAAATTAGTCCGGTTTTATACTTTTAAAATTAAACAATTTACTATTTTTAGAAATAAATTCCTGCGTAATTGCTTATATTTTAACAAAGAAATGTAAAATTACGATTTATATATAAAAATTAATTTCCTTTATTCCATAGTTTCATAGCCAAGCTTTGAACTAAAATTAATTATTTTATGCTTTTCTTTCTAAGTGTTGTGGATTATGCTTGGCTATCTCCCGTTTTGGAGTCAACATTTGCTAAGATAATCCCAACTTTCAGTCTATACATAAAAATAAATAAGTTTATTCATTATGGTTAAATATTTTAACTTTTGTTTTAAATTTTCGCTAATTTTAAGCTTTATTCTTTGTTTTGAATTAGCTTTATGTCATACATTAAATAGTCGAACAAATTTTGTCAGATTTTGTAATAAATGAACATGTCAATTTCAAACGGATCAATAAATGGCGACATAACAACAGCTGATCAGGGTAAGAAATTATTTAATAATATTAATAAAATCCCTTTATTACATAATTGCCAATGTTTTCAAAACATTTGTGGACGACTTTGACTAATTTGGACCCGTCCGAACAATTGAGTCTTTTGCGTGCCAAAATTGCCCAATTGGAACATCAACAAACGATCAATTCGTCAACTTCATCATGCGCCAGTTTCGATTTGCCGGCAGCAAAACGTTGAAGAAAAGAAGTTGGGGATGCCGTCATTTTTTGGGCAACTGAACCCAAATTGAAGAAGCGAAGAATCATGGGGACAAAGAAGCAAAAATTGCCGAATTTGCGGTAGATATTTTTATACAAAAAAATTGAAAATATTCCTTTTATTCTGCCAAATTTTGAGGTAAAAAATAAATTTTTTCTTGCTACCTTTTTGGCTTCTCTCAATAAAACCATTTACAAAAATGTAAACTCCCCAGCCCTAATTAAATATTAACACATTTTTAGCGGTGCCGTCAAAAGATCACGAACATTGAACTGGAATTGAAGAAGTCTTGTAACAGAACATTGGCGCGATGACTGAAGCACAAAAGGGAAATGGTAGTGCAATTTTTGTTTAAATGCTTTCATATAAAATTTTAAAAACGCAAATTTTTAAAACAAAAAATTGTGTACCTTTATTTTTGCCTAACTAATGGTATGCGTTTGCAGAAACAACCGGGTTGTTTGTCAATTCTGCCGCTGCATCATCACTGCGACATATTTGAAGCGGTGTTATTTTTAATTAAGATGAAATTCCTTATATTTATGTGTTAAAATTAAATCATATGATTAGTTTAACACTCGGCATTTGTGCACCAAAAGTAAAAGTGTGTTCATACTTCGGTCCATGTTTGAGGCAATGAAGATATCTGTTTTAATGATTATATTTATATTAATTTTAAATTGATGTTATTAAATTGTAATTTGTTTTAGTCTTTCTTTATTTATTTTTGTTTGGCCCTCAGCAATACGCTTACAAATTAATRCAAACGTCAAGTTGTCGTTGGAATAGTGCGCCAGCAGTGGCAGTAGAACAATGCTGAGGAAGTTGAGCAAAGTAAAAGGCGATCATCTAACGAATTAAACAAAATAATTTAACAAAGAATTGATGCGCAGGGGAAATTGTTAGAGAGCCTGGTTTCGCAAAAAATATTATTTAAAAACTAGAATTTTATTTTTGAGCTTGTAATGGCTGTGTTGCAAAGTTTATGATTTTATTTTTTTCATCAAAATATTAATCWTGTTGATTTAAATTTCAAAATATAATTTTTATCCYAATTATGATTAGTTTCTTTAAATATTGAAACAAAATTATTTTAATAAGAATCATTACTCCAAATTTTTTGCCTAATTATATTGAAAGATTTATATTAATTGTATGTTAATAATATTAATACTAAATTTTTTTGTAATATTGTGGTATTTTGTTCTACTTTTTAAGCAAATAAAAAAACTGTTCCTGTTTAAGCTCATTGATAAACTTTGGGTTATAAATGTATTAAAGAAAATTGCTCATTTCAAGATATATTTGAATTATTTAGTAGCTTATGTTTATTAGTTATTATTTTTTTATAGTAACTCAGGCTTGAGTCTCTAAAGTTTGTTTATATAATTAAATTTATTAATTAAGTATTTTATTCTTTTGATTAATCGACAGAAGAATTCGGCATTTAGCATTCGTTGACCAGTCAGGGGTCGAGGTTTTTTAACCTATTTCGTCGATGTTTTTATTAATGATTTTGATTCAAAAAACCCCGCTTTTAAATTTTATTAATAAATGAGATAAAGATGCAATAAAAGTTTTTTTAAATATAAGAATTATTAAAAAGTTAATGTGATCTTTTCGCTATAGATCAAAAATAATAGACTGCTACTTCGCGCCTGTTACTTATTGATTTATATTTAAAACATAATTATAACTAATAAACCCAATAAAAATTAGAGAAACATACTTTCCAACATACCCCCACAACTTTTCTGAGTGCACAAGGACAGAAGCCAATTTCGATAACAGGTAAAGTTATCAAAAAATAAATCAAGAAAAAAAAGCAGTTCTTCCAAAGAATGTACGGTCTTAATTAAATACGATAAAAATTGTGTGCAGAATTCGAAACAAAAATGGAACATTAGTTAAACCACTATTAGTAATGTTAAAAAATGGCAGTGCTTAAAATTATTATTCGGTAAGAAAAGGGAAAAAGATGCATAAGAATTGATAATTTAACATATTTTAGAACTTTGTATATTTGTTGAGGGGAAAATAATGCAAATTAAAAAACATATATCGTTTTACATTTATAAATTATAGGAGAAATCAGTTGCCCAATAATTTAGTCAATGTAATAGGCAATATTTTATACTGAATTTTAAAAAATTTCAAATTCTGTTTGTTTAATATTTGTTTAAAATTTTTTTAAATTTAACCWTGATTTTATTTAGGGTTTTTCACTTCGCTGTGCATAAAATTGTTAAAATATTGTAATGCTGACCCGTTAGTCTTAAATTGTTCTTTTGTCAAACGTTTTTTGTAATTTTTTGTTAATAAAATCAATTGCTTTGCAAAAGATATATGTAATTGTTTTATCAAATTTGAATTGTTAAAATGCGAGAAGAATTTCAACGTTTTATTGGTCGAATAATGTTATACCGCAATGTTGCTGGATTGAGGCACACTATGCCCGGTAGCGAACTAGCTGATTGTTCTTCCGCTGTCTTTGAAAGCATTTATTATAACGTATAGTATTGAAATTTATCAAAATTTAGTTATTCATTTTGTTTAAAAAAGGTTTATTGATTTTTTATTTATATATCRAATTTGTTAAAAATGTCTAATTTATATTAATAATTTCTACAAAATTTGATATAATATATTATTAGAAAATAAATTAATTAATAAGTCTGTGAAAGCTATCATCCAAACGAATTTTTTGTTCACGTCGCCGAACGCATAAAATTTAAAATCTATATTTTGATGTAATTGATGACAAAATTGCTGAAATTATTTTTATTAAAATTTTATCACCATTCTTCAAATTAGTTTAATTTTTAATCATCTCTATTAAATTTATTAACGGTAAAATTTAAAAATCAATTTCTGATTTTAACGTACGTTTTTCAGACTATGAAATTGTTAGTCGGTAGACTTTTTATCAATTTATTTTGATCTTACATCAATTTATAACATTTGAATTTTTGTTTATTAGAATTCTTTTATTCTGATATTAATTTTAAAAATGTTTTAGATAATCGATATAAATTGTAAATTCGTAATTCATGCTCGCTACTTTTGCTCCCATTTCATAGAACGTGTCAATGTCCAAACAACCATATTTTTAAATTTGATTTGTTTTATTGTTTTTGAAAAAGATTAATTGGTAAAATACTTTTTTTTTTTTTATTGATTATTAAATATAAATCCGTATCAATCTATTTTTTTACATAATAAGTTACTATTGTAAGGCCATACTATAATGTATAACTATTAATTACTATTCTAGAATTTTAATAGAAAAAAAAATTTGTTTTCTTTCATATCGGGTTCATTTTGACCTATGAGACGTTGCCACATTCTACCAGATGTTAATAGGTAATTGGATTTTTTGAGAGAATAACAATATTTTAAATTTTTGAAAATATTTAACAATTATTTAAATTAACACGTAAATGAAGATTTTTAAGTTGCAAAGTTAAGCTGGGAAAATCTTTATATATTTATTAGTTTTTGATTATTTAATTCATTTTCTAAGTAAAAGCATAGATTTACTTTTTTTACGTTAATATTCTTACATATTAATGCAACATTAATTTTAGAACGGTCGATGTATGATTGCTTTTGGATCCAAAATAGAGCTTTAGCTTTGAATGAATGCAAAGCATTTTGTTAAGTTTGATGCACACTTCAAAACGTCATCAACTCCAAGTTGGAATGACTTTGTATATAAGTCGTTATTATTTGTAATTAGTTAAAAAAGTGCACTAGAAAATGTAATACAATAGTTAATTATATATAAAGGCTAAATTATAATATAAACTTTTTTAAAATTTTATATAAAATTATTTTTTATCCCACCTCGTGCCTTAGACGACGCAAATTTTGATTTGTAACTGATTTAATCGGCTGATGTGCACCATGGTGAAAATTTGAAACCGCCGCAATAGTTAATGTTTAGGTGTTGGTTTTGTTATATTAACTCAATTTTTATTTGCGTTGATCAATTGATACTCTTTTTTAATTTTGTTTACAGACAAATGGTTTATTTGGTCAAAACATAACACAAATTTATTTAAAATAAAAATATGCACCTGTTGGTACGTGATGATGCGAGGCGTCGCATGATCATCTAATATTTTATTTTTGAAAAGTTCATGTCACTTAAAATTTTTTTCGCTTTGAATGTGTCTGAGCCATACTTTTTATGGTTTTGTGAATGTATTGATTGACTAATATCATAATAAGAATGACATTTAATTTGTTTACTATTTTTGAAAGAGTTCAATCGTTAACAATGTAATAATTTAAATATATTTATTTTGAATGCTAATAATTACATTTTTTAAAAAACTCTATTATTTTCATTTAAATATTTAATTAACATATTATTTTGTTTGTAATCCCCTATTCTTATCGCTTTTTCTTTCATTAATTTGCGCCTTTCTTTGTGCGTTTTGTATTTTTATTGCCTTTTTCAAGCAAACCTAATAAGAAAATTTGTTATAACATTTAATAAATTTTAAATATTTATATTTTTGACAACAAGATTTTTTAACTAATTGAATATTATTAAAGAATTATATTTGCCACTATCCGCATTGATTTTTAAAAATTCATTACAAATTTATTTTTATATTTCTACCAAATATAGCTTGTCAAATTTTCTCTTTAAAATGGCTTAAATTATTTTAGTTTTGTGCTTTTACAGAAGGTGCATGTTGAGACCTCTAACAAGTTGACAATAAGCCTTTTGTTCATTGTGTTTAGATTTCATAGAAACAAAACTTAATTATAAACGTTTCGTTTATCAATTCTTGCTTTGTGCCACGATGCTAAAAAAAAAAGGATTTTAATTGGTTGTCTTAATTTCTTTGGTTCGAATTTTATATAAATTTTATTATTTTAAGTTGATGGACGCCCAAATTTGAATAACGCATTTAAAATAGAAAATACAAATTATTTTATTTTAATTAGCGTTATAATTTTTGTAACTTTTTTAAAAATAATTAATTTATCGTTTTATTTTGAAAGACATCGAAGAATGCTAAATTTTAAAGGAAAACATTTTTTTGCCTTGCCTATTGCTAATGAAAAGATAATATAAAAATTAAATTTTGCAAAAAATACGATCAAACTGACGCCGGGGACTCGTAAAATTAAAATAGAAAAAATAATAAAAAATTATTGGAGCTTAAAGTCCTAAAATACGTTTTGTTTAAAATAAGATTTTTAAAAATAGCATGCTTTTGCGTACAAATAACATGTGTTACCGTTTTACTTTGACTTTGTTGAGGTATTTAGTTTCTTTTAGTTTCTGTATTAAATATTTATTTTAGTACTATTTTAAACTTTTTTGTAAAGAGTCAATTGAGGATAAAGTGATCTCGTTCATTATCTAAATTGGTTTAGCATTTAGTAAAATTCAAAATAATCAATGAATAGTTATTAAAGCACGTTAAGTTATAAACTTTTTTAAAATAATTTTATTTGTTTATTATTTATTGCAAGTTTTTCTTCAAAAAATAAAATGTTCAAAAAAGTAACTAAAAAATTATTAGATGGGGTGCTCGATGACCAAATTACTCTAACCGTCCGACTCTCTCTTTTTAGCACACTATTTCTTCAAAAAATAAAATGTTCAAAAAAGTAACTAAAAAATTATTAGATGGGGTGCTTGATGACCAAATTACTCTAACCGTCTGACTCTCTCTTTTTAGCACACTATTTCTTCAAAAAATAAAAAGTTCAAGAAATAAACTAAAAAATTATTAGATGGGGTGCGTTGATGACCAAATTACTCTAACCGTCTGACTCTCTCTTTTTAGCACACTATTTCTTCAAAAAAATAATGTTCACGAAATTAACTAACATTTGTCTTGTACATGATTTAGTTGAATTAAAAATTTATATTAAACCGCTTTTGGTTTTTGTCATTTAATAAGATTTGAATATAATTAACTGTGGTTTTTAATAGTGATCGATGCTATATTAAAAGATTTTATTAAGCAGCGACAAGTTTAATTATTACTTTCCATCATTGATTTATTTTATAACATTAAATTTTTTGTTTAAATGGTTTTTATATTATTGATAAGTTTTTTTAATGTTTACTTACGCCCAAATTATTTCCAATTTAAAAAAAATTAAATTATATCTTTTGCAATTTATTTTTAAACTATTCAATAAATATTATTTATAAATCTCCTTGGGCCATGCAAAAAGTGTTGTCTGTTTTATGCTTTTGTACAAAATTTAAAAAAATTCTGTATTTATATAATTTAAAGAAAAAGCAATCAAAAAACTTAATCACTATAAATTAATTTCATTAATTAACCATAAAATCTTTCCCCTCCCATATAAAATGAAACATTATATTTTTCGCTCAACTTTATATGTCTTTTGATTGAGGCAATCCGCTCCTTTTGAGTGTACTTGAATTTCTTTAATCGAATCAACATGTTTGTACTAAACCTAGCCTTAATGTAAAAACAGTGTTAAGCTTTTTGTTGTTTTATAATGATTAAAATCCGCAAATCCAAAATTTGCCTGATTCGGTCCCGGGTTTGACAAATTATGCCAGTGGGAATAAATCCCAAGTTCGAAAATATGTTCAGATTAGGTTAATCTTTTTTAAATTTTTAATATCTGTAAAGAAGAGGATAAAAGTGATTTCAATTAATAATGATTTATATTGCATAATGTCTATATTTTATTTAATTAAACTAGTTGCCTATTCCGAGGCACGACAAGCAAGCTTTTTACAATATGACTTTTTTTATGCATTATAATTATATTGTGAATTTTGTGAGTTGATTATATTATTATCATATTTGTTTTTTAATATTTTGCATTACTATTATTCTTAACTAAAATCTTTTTTAATATTTTACATGAATAATTGACCCTTTAACATACACTTGTAAGAACAACAATTTTAAATCCATGCATAGAGTATAGTACAACGATATTATATTAGGGTTAATTTTGTAGAGAATTTTTAAATGTTATACTATTAAGAGTTAACTTTCCTTTTATATTAGTGTTAATTTTGTAGAGAATTTTTAAATGCTTTATACTATTAAGAGTTAACTTTCCTTTTATAATTAGGATTTTATTAATTTTATGAAATATTTATGCAATATTACCATTTATATCATTATCTAATGTTATTAGCATTAAAGTAAATCATTATTTAAATTCTTAATTCAAATTATTGTTGAGCAAGTACGTTGTTTGTTAACGTTCTCTAATTTTATTCCGTTAATTATAAATTATTATAAATTTCTAAATTATGGATTTTCCATAAATTAAAACGGATTTTATATCAATCCGTCGCCTTTCAAGTTGAATTGCTTTTTGTGGTCTGAAAAATAATTGTATAAGTGTTAATTGGCTGATGATTATTATTTTTGTATAAGTAGTTCAGACTCCATTCCTCGAGTCTGTCTATTTGTCTCCTTTCCTCCTTTGTCGGAGCTGTAGTTTTTTTCGAATTATTTTGTTTACGAATTTGACTTTTATTAGTTTGGTTATTTAGATTTGTGTCGCATTTTCAATTTATTATTTTCTTTATTTTAAAATTTTTATGCGCATTCGGCATCTTTTTTAATCAAATTTACGGCAAAAAATGTTAACGGATTACATTATTTTGGCATTATTTTTTAAAATTATATAATATGGTCTTTATATATATATTTAGAATTTTTGTTGAATATTACGTTGTTGTGATTAGTTATTATATCATAATTTGTATTTCTTTTCCAGAAAATATTTTATTCGATTTGTGTGTAAAGAACAAATGTTTGGATGACGCCCAAAGGGAAAGTTGAAATCATTTAGTAACATTTGAGAACCCATTGTTAATTATTTCTTGATTTTTAACTAAACACAAAATTATATTTTTATTTAAAAACTTTAGAATCCTGTTATACAGACAGGCTGGACTGAATTAGTTTAATAAAACCCTTAGGTAATTTAAAAAATTTATAGAGAATGTCTATTAGTTGAATAATTTTAAAATATTATTTTATCTAATAAGTTTTCTTAATTCCATGCATACTTGAAGGTTGTATTTATTTATTTTGTGATTATAGTTTAGGTCTGGTCTTTTTTATGGCTTTAACATTTAAAAGAAGGGTCATCCCACCTTCAACGATTACCTTAAGCGCCTCTTTGGCGTTGCGAATGCGTTTCTTTTTGCCTTTGCCCGTTTAGAATTATTCGATTTAATTAAATTTTCAGAGCAATTATTGACAAAAAAGAATTCCTGTAAAATAAATTAATATTGCGTTCGTGATTCAAAAAACTCATAGTCAGTAAACTATTGTATTTGAAAAAATAATAGACAATTTTATTAAAAAAATTGTATAGATAAAATAAAATGTTGTTTATTAATGATGCTTGTTGCTGTTACATCGCTGGTCCATACATATAAAGCCTGACGGAATCGGACGTTACAAGATTGCTTAGTTTATTTTATATTGTTTATTATTAAATACACAATTACTTAAAATGATATATTAATGATTTGTGGTAATGTTTAATTAAGTTTGATTCGATACTCATACTTTTTATGTTATGGTATGTGCTTATTTTGTTAATAACACGCATTTAAGTTTTGTTTTAATTAACAGCATTTTAAAATTTCCTTTTAGATTAATTTATTTAGAACATTGGTAAGCTTACTTTATGAATGTTATTTTAATATATTTAGTTTTTATAAAAATATAATTAAGTAATATTTATATTTAAATCGTCATCCAAATTTACTGGTGTTTGTAGCCGTATTATATTAATTATTTCACAGACCACATCTTTGTACACCCCTGTTAGAATAGAGCATTTATCAATTTTTTCATCATTTAAGTTATTTTTTATATCGGTTCTGACGTTAAATTATTTTCATTGTTTACGAGTTCTTTTTATTTTATATTTTTAAAAAATTATTTTTTCAGTTCGAATACTAATTTAATTACATATTTAATAGAGCTCTGTTAATAATATATATATATATATATATATATATATATATATATATATATATAATTATTTCCAGAAAAGAAAAAATATTCATTTATTTGTATCAATGATGCAGGTTGATCCCCAGCATGGTCAATTTTTTGACCAGAGTTGTCAAAAATCTTCCGGTACAATTGGGTGAAGCGCGCGTCATGGTTGTCTGGTGCCTCCCAAGGCGTCCTGATTGATCAATTTAAGATTTAGATTTTGAGGAATTATTATAAATATTAACTATTTTTAAAATTTAATATTTTTCCACGCCAGCTTTTCAAATTGAAGCGATTATATGTTGTTTGTTTAATAAAAAATAGAGTATTCTTTTGTTTTTTATTATAAATAATTTTGTCTTTTTTACGTGCCTACTTTTCTTTAGTATGTTCGGTTGTCCAAACTTATTAATTTAGAATTGATTTATTTAAAATTTTAATTAGCTTTTTTCAATTGTCACTAATCAAGAAGCCTGCCGTTATCTAAACACTTTTTAGCTTTATATACATATCAACTTAAAGATTTAAAACTTTCAAGATTTTAATACTTTAAATGTTTTTAATATTAATTATTGTATTATAGATTTTCTCATTAATAACCGTTTATTTTAAAAATTATTTGAACTTTATATAGATAAAGGCAAAGAAGAGATTTGCAGTTTTTAAAATTATTCTTATATCAAATACCGCATTAGCTAAATCGTTTTTATTATTTTTACTTTATTTGGTTGTTGGATTATTTAAACGTATTTAACTTTGTTATTATTTTTTACGTTATTTCATTAAATCACAATTTAATTTAAACATAAAATTAAAGAAAATTCTTGATTTTCCGATTTATTAAGCACGCACATATACATTTATTAGGTCAATTTTGCGATACTTTTATAATTTTAGCGAGATTCGTTATTAATATTTTATGATTAGTTTTTATTAGGGGTATTCGTTATAAATAAGTATGCGTATTATTTCATAAATGAATATGTTGATATATAAACAAGCACTGCTGACCTTTTCATTATTCTAAACCTGTTTACTGTATGAATCAATTGTAAAAATTCTAATTTCCGTATGATTTACTTGAAAGAAATATTTTAAAACTAAATAAAATTAAATCTTAATTATTTTTAATTGAGATTTCATTTTTTTGGTAGATATAAAAGTTTTTAATTATACAGATTTTTATATTTACATTTTTGAAGAGATGCCATGATAAAAGTTTAAAAATTTTCAATTGACTAATTCTCCAATATTGTCGTTTATAAGTTTTAGTTGATCATTTTTAACAAATGTAATTTTTATTTTTAAATTATTAATTTCAATTGATTATCTATTTATGTAGATTTTGTACATTTTTATTTCGTGTTTAGTATAAAAGTTCTTTGTCAAAAGTTCTTGTAACTCTTAAAATTAACATACAAAATAGATAAAATGATGTTGGGTTTTGCAACGGTTCAATGCTTTCTTTTGTTTGTACTTCTTTTTAAATTGTGTTGTTTTACAGCTAAAGATTGAATTTGTAAACCAATTTTAGAAAACTCTGATGAATTTAAATTGTTTTGGGCTGGCGATTTATGCATTTACAAATCCTTAAGCAAAACGAACACGTGGCCAGTCTTATGATTAGCCACTCGTGCCCTGTTGTGTTAAGATAAATGATATTTTTTTAATAATCTAAATAACTTTGTAGTTTGACTAAAACATAACTATAAATAAATGTGAATTACTTTAAATTATGAATTTGTCGATCTTTTTTTAATTTTTCAAAAGTCACTTGACGATATTAGGGTTTTTGTTAGTTCACGTGTTAAATGATATATAATTTATATATTAAATTCATTGTTATCCGCGACCGGAAAATTCGAATGTCGTGTGATATTTCTCCGCAACGCTTTACATAAATAAGTAATGAAATAATTTGTTGTGTGTTTTTTTACTAAATGCTTATTTATAATATACATTTTGCTTAGGTACTAGGATATTAATTAATTTTGCTTAATGTTTATAAGGGTGTTAACAATATTGTTATTTAAAATGCTTTTATTATTTTTATTTTAAATGTCAGCAGATATAATAATTTATGAATTAAATAGTATTTTTTGGTTGACTTAATTTTAATATGTTTTTTAAAGTAGACCAACCCACATTCGCAACTGCTTGGCTTACATAGCGGCTTTTTGTTAATTAAAATTAGGTCATGGGTTCAAGGATGACTACATTTATTAGTTTATTTTTTTATAACTTTTTGTTAAGCTGGTTACAAATTAAGCTAGCCTTTATAAGTTTTAATTTTCGGTTAATAAAACAAAGAACTTTTATCTTTTGTTAGTGATTTTTCATTAATATATTAGAAAGAGTTTGAATAGATTAGCAAATCAATCGTAGCAAATTTTGTATAAAAACATTTTTTCTAAATTTATCATACGGTACGATTAGCATTTTATATGAAATTTATAACTTAATTGGATAAGTTGACCAATGGAATCGTTTTTGTTAAACCATATTATTTGTCGCTTTATTTGGTTTATCGTTAAATATGTATTAAATTTTTGCACGTTTTTAATCGGTTTCTTCACCCGAACAATTCGAAAACCGGAGCGCACTGTTTGCTGCACTGCTACATAAACAAAATGGGCTCGCGATTCAAGCCAAAGCCATGCCCGACTAAATTATTGCTACGAATCAATTTTAAGAGTTCTTAGAATGAATTTATTTTTGATTTATTTAAAATAGTAGCTTGTTTTTATTATCGAATAATAGTGCAATGTAAACAAGAATTGAGAGTGTATAGTAAGCTTTGCTAAAATATTGAAAATATTTATAAAAAGTTTTTTGATTAACTTATACATTATCAACCCTCAGAAATATTATTAAATTTAATTAATTATATTCATAATTTTTGCATCTCTGACATTTTTAAACAATGTTAATAGACAATATTAATCATGTGTAATTTTAATATTTATTGCATTAAGAATAATTTTTAGTTGTTTTTAATTATTGATTGGTACATTATTTTTGTGTGGATTTTCGTTCGCAAGACAAAGGCTATTTTATTTGTTTTTTGATGTTTTAATTTTACTTAATTTACAAATAGACAATGCCGTTTTCTGGTATAAATTTATAACTTTGTCCTATCTTGATATCATAATAGATTATATTTTTTTAATGGTTTTATGATTTTTTTTTGCCCGACTGGCTTTATAAATAGTAAAATGGTGATGTACATGATTATCATGTTTTTCGTCCTTCGGCGCTATTATCATATTACTTTGCCTCACAGTTATAGATTAGCATTAAAAATTGTTTTAAATTTATTTGGTATTATAAATAAAAATTAGAACAAAAATCATAAGCAATATAAATTAAATAATAATATGCATAAATAAGCGATTTAGTTAATTCATTTTCTATTGGTCTTATGTTTATTTTACTGAAAAATAAACTTTTTTGAGTTAAAATCTTTTAAATAAAAATTTATCGTTTGAATCTATGCTTTATCAGTTAAAGAAATTATTTTAATTCTTTTGCTGTACCACAAAGGTAATTTTTTATTAACCAAACATGCGTGGTTTTTATTAAGTTGAATTTAAATGAAGTTTAGTTATACATATATATTAACTTGTATTCTTATCATATTAATGAATATTAAATATAAATAATTTACCTTTTTTTGTCTGATGTAATATTTTTATTATGTATTAAAATTGTTTTATCTAATAAGATTTTGATGTTTGATGGATATTATAACTGTTTTTACAATTTATAGTAAAATTTTAAATACGCCACTTTAAATATTACTATGATTATTCTGCTACGTTTTTTTTGGTTCGTTAGCTTCTTGATAACACTTTATATTTTTTGTAGAGGGTTGATTATATTTATAGACTTAAAAATAACACAGTTGCTATTTACGGCAAAGTTCCCCAGTTATTTAAATTTCTTTAATGATCAATAACATTGAGTTATCTTAAATTTTTTTTTGCTCTTTTTTATAATTAGTTTGATATTTAATAAAAAGGAATTGATGTTTTCAAGAAAATTATTTAGTCATTATTTAAGCAAAATAAAAATTTAACTTATATTAATTAAGTGTATGTAACTCTCACCAATTTATTTATGATATCTGCACCAATTTATTTATGATATCTGTGTATAAGAATACTTAACAATGCCTCTCTGCGAAATTCAATTAGTATCATTGCAGTACCAACGGTCCCTTTTCTCTCTCGATGTTCATCGCGTTTGGATCTTAACATGATTTATGGTAGAATTATAAATTGTTCCTTATTTTTATAAACAAAATCATTGATAAAACTTTTCATCAATTAAGATTGTAATTTGTTATTATTACATAAAATTTGATTTTACTATAGGCAGTATAGCCTTTTAGCAATAAATTGATCGAGTTCATTTGATTCTACGACTCCGAGACAAAAATTTTAATTTAAATGATATTAAGCTAAAATTTTCCTGTTATTAAACTTTTTTAATTGAATTTCGTAGTAAATATATACAAAAATACTCAGTTCAAAAATGCATAATATTAAGCAATTATTTCATTTTAACACAATCATGAGGTTTTGTGCAAATGAGAAGCTATAACGATTGACTTCATTTATTAATAGTGATTTGGACAAATGCCAAAAAGTATAAAATAGTTTGAATATCAAGGTGGATTTTAAATTTTACACTGAAAAAATACTAAAATTCAAAGAATATAATTTATTATTGTCATTTTTAATAAAAAAATAAAATTGATTAAAAGAACAATAAATGAACGTTTCAAATGTAAGATTTCTTAAGCGTTGATAAACAACTAATTTAAACTAAAATTATACAGTCACTTTAATTTGCATAACAGAACAACGCAAACAAAAGAAATCATAAAATAAATCATTAAAACTTTAAATCTAAAATATGAAATACAAATATTTTTAAAATCGCGATGCAGAGTCCGCCGAGGCGACGCACTAAATAAATAAAATCAAGAAATTATATTTTTTAAATTTTACTTTAATTATTAAGAAATGAAGTATAATTTATTAGCGGGGTTTGGAATTAGCAAACAAATAATAAATTTGTAAAATTTATTTACTTGTCTTCCAACGCTTCAGGCAGCAGTCATGACTGAAAACAATTAATTACTAAATTCTGTATATCTCTTAGCCTAACAATAATAAATATGAAAATATTTAAAAAGCCAAACAGTTTAATAATCTTTAAAAAAGAAAATAATACTTAAATTATATTTGAATAAAATAAATTAAGGTATTTAATCAATATGCATTGGGACTTTGCTTTATAGTTTATTTATCCACATAAAAAGTATTTACAGTGAAAATAAAAAATAACATTGTACATGAATTAATAAAATGAATTCTTCAAAGTTGATAATGTGAATTAAGTCAGTTAATTTAATAAAAAAAGTTGATATAAAAGACTGTAATTTAATAAATGTGTTTCTTTTGTAAGTGGTAATGTACAATTTATCTATTTAATAATTTGATCCTTTAATTTATATACAGTTTTTATTTAATAATTATTCGATTTTAAATTGTTTTTTTGGCGAATAACGCATATAAATTAGTTTTGAATTTCATTTGATTTTCTAAGTTTTTTAGATTAATTAATTATGTAATCAAACTTTATATCATTTCTAAATGAAAGAATTTTCCAATTTGAGAGCTTTTAAAAGAGTCCATAAATTTGTTTGGGTGTTTAAATGTTTTGGTCCTAATTTGCGCCACTCATAAGCAGCATCGGATTTTAAAGAGAGGAAATGATGGGAATGTATCAGCCATTGAATAACAAATTTTGACTAATTTGCAATCCTTGATTTTGGCGGCTGTCAAAATTTTTGGGCATTGGTTCCTTGCTTCAATTTTAACTCAAATTACACCATTACCACCGGCTCCTTATAAAAAAGAGGAAAAATTTACATTTGGTTAATAAATCAATAACCTTTAATGAAATATTAATACCTTTACAATTAAAAAGAATTAAGTTTAATTGAGAATTAAATTGTAAATCTTCTAAATATCGCCAATAAAATATTAACGATCAGAAAATTAATCAATAAAATCAAAACTTTTTCAAAGACGAAACGTATTCTAAAATGTAGTAAAATAAATTAATTAATATTAAAATATTCTTTAAAACATTTTATGACTACAACCAGAATTAAAAATAAATTGATGAAACTGTTTTAAACAAAAGCGAAACCTTAATATTATATTAAATAACATGATTTATATTAAATAATGCGAATGCAATTAAAAATAAGCCTCATGCAAGAAATTCATGATGGCATAATTTATCATAAAATTTAAATAATTGACACGCTTAATTTATTTTCATATGCTTTAATTTTAAGGTTAATAATTGTTTGTCTTGTAATATTAGTCTCATTTTTAATAATATTTTCTTTTTAATTCATTATTTTAAATATATTGCTTTTATTTGGAATATTTTTTGAATTGTATAATAATTATATCGTTATTTGGGGTCATTTAAAAATTGTTGTTAATCATTTTTTATAAAAAAAAATTTTAGAAATTGCTTTAAATTAATTAAAATCATTTATAAGAAACTTGAAAGTCTTAATTTATTTTAACTATTAAAAAATAAATATAAACACACTGTAAATTACTGTGACATAATCTATTTAAAACAAAATGTTGCCAAATTTAATAATGAAATATTATTATTACAATAAAAATCAACAAATTTAACGAAGAGATGTCAACTTTTAAATTTATTTCTATTAATRAAGATCTTATGCATAAAGATCGATTTGAGAAATAAACAAACAATGATACCTACAATTAATTATGTATTTTTTAAAATATTAATTAACAAAATTATATAAATTCAAAATGGATTCAATAATTACAGGTTATAACGATTAATCACAAATAAATCAATGTAAAAAAATTACAACAAATAACAAATTTATGTATATTTCGTTGCTAATATTTTGAGGCAAAGCAATTACTAACGGTACGAGTGCCAAAATTTTTTGCTAATTATATACAACTACTATTTTAAAAAGATTTTACAAACAAATTAATTTTAAACACCAAAATATGATAACTGACCAAGCAGTTTCAAGAAGTTTTGTTATAAGAAATAAATAATTAATTGTAAAAATTATATGTGAACAAATAACAATTTTTGCATTTCAATATTAAAATAAAGCAAAGTACTTCTTAAACTCAAAACAAAACTTTTCTTGAGCTAACCCACAACATAATCAGTAACAAATCTTATTTATGATAAAAAGAAGCTTTTTACAAAATAATAAATTTGTAATTTAAATCAAAAGCGCCATTCAAATCAGAAAAACTACGTGGGCATCAAAAAAAATCCAATAAAATTATTGCTAACCTTGTTAATGCATTTATTAAAAGAGCAAATTATCAAATACAATTAAATAAATCAATTTTTTTTTACTAAAAAGCTTTATGTACAATATCAAAGTTTATAAATAAAAATAATAATTCATGGATTTATTAATGCGAAGTTAAAAATTATAAAATTATTTCTACACAAAAATCTCTATATGTAATAAAATGACAAGACGCCTCTAAGCCCGGTGACAGGCACCTACTAATTTACTCCATAATAATACAATTTATTATAAAATAATATAAAATAGTCAACTTTAAAAATTTGAGAGATTCTGCAGTCAATTATTTAATTATAATTTGTAAAATGCTAACATAAAGTCCCTAACTCAAATTTTTCATCGCCCAACTCAATTTGCATTTTAAAAATTTTAAAAAGACCATCAGAAAGCGACATAAATTCCGATGCTGTCCACAAAAGCACTGAGTGTACAGACGAGAATGGCAAGCCTTATGTTTTAAATAAAAAAAATTCATAAATCTAAAAACACAAATAATTGATTTACTCTAAACTTATAAAGCTGAAATATATAAAAACTATAAGGAATCGTCTAATTATAAAACCATAACAATTATTGATGATTTTTTATCGCTTTTATAAAGCATTAAGAAATAATATTTATKGTATTTTCTATATWRAAACGACCGTTAATAGCGAAGAATTCCCGACGCCATTCAGACAATGTCGCGCTCTCCAACAATAACTTATTTAGAGTATGATAAGCATATCAACGTACGACCCGCTTCAGTTCGAATAGTTTATAGTAAGTTAATTATTGAAATTAATAAATTGGATAAACTAAATAAAATAAAATTTGGATAAATAATATAAAAATGCCTTTATATGCTCAGTATAATATAAAATTGAGTAAAGCAGTCATAATAATCAAAATAACTTATTAAATTTCTTTTAAACTGACAACAGATTTAACCCAAATTTGTAGTAATGGTATTGGATTCTCAAACTTTCTCAATGATTTCAACTTTCCTTTTGGGCAAGTTAATGAGGGCGTCATTCAAACATTTGTTCGTTGCACACAAATCGAATAAATATTTTAAAAAAGAAATATAAATTATGATATTATAATAAATCAAAACAATGTAATATTAAACAAAATTCTAAATATATATAAAGACCATATTATATAATTTTAAAAAATAATGCCAAAATAATGCAAGCCGTTCGAAAGATATATGAAACAGCAATTAATGTTTTGGTAAAATATTCCGCAAGGGCAAATGCCATGATTTAAGTATTTTTGCCGTAAATTTGATTAAGAAAAGATGCCGAATGAGAATAAAAATTTTAAAATAAAGAAAATAATAAATTGAAAATGCGACACAATTCAAAAAAAAAAGGTGCATCACGTTATGAATCGATTTGAAAAATTTTAAAAACTCAGATTAAAGAAGCAAAACTTAAACAATTTATAGTGCCCAACTCAATTTGCATTTTAAAAATTTTAAAATGGCCATCAGAAAGCCACATAAATTCCGATGCCTGTTTATGAAAGTTGTATTTAAAAAAAGCAATTGCAAATTCAAACCAAAAAAATGTATTTTACAGCCTTTTAATTAAAATTTACAAATACGAAAGTCAACTTTCCCTTTGAAAATTAAATTTAATTTATGTATATTAAAAATTTAAAATAAAGAGCCAGGATTAAAATAAAAATTGGCCAAATTAAAAAAAACAATTTTGTTCTAAAATTAAGGCATAATTATTTTAAAAAATTTAAAATTGCATACCGGAGAAATAATCATTTTGTTTTAGCTAATAAGTAAATTAATTTAATTTTCCTAACCTAAATGAGAACGGTTTTCAAATACGAATTAAACAATACAAGCTTAATATATCAATGAATTCATTAATAATTTATTAAAATTGCAAAGCTAAAATTTTATGAATGTAAAGATAGTTATAGGTGACCCCAAATGCATTAAGCCTAAAAAGAACTATAGTTAATAAATTTATTACAATTTAAATAATAAGCTAATAGCTAAATTATCCTTTAATAGGTGATGAAAAACAGCAACGAATTAATGTCGTCGATTTAGCCAAGAACCTGTATTTAAAACAATCGAGGCTAGCAAATTATAAACACAAATAAAGTGGCAAAAGTATTAATACTCAAAAAAATTAAGAACCAATAAACAAATTTGAGGAATCTAATTGAGAAAAATAAAATTGGAAAATTAAATTTATTAACTTTAATCATTAATTATCAGAGATGCTGGCGGCGGCGGTAACAACATCGAAGAATACCGGCAGCATCATGGATTAGCATCTGTCTTTTTGTTTCTACTATTATAAAGCACAAAAATGTGCGACTTTGACATTATAAATAATAATTACGTAATGATCAAACTTTAAAGAAGGTTTTTGAAAAGCCATTAAATTATTGAATAAAAATTGAAAATTTTTTTTTGACGCAATAAAGTGTAAATATTTTTGAGAAAAATCGGGACCGGAATTGACCGGGATCGGGATTAACCGGGATTGCAATAGCGAAAATTTCTTGTGTGAAATCGTCAATTGGTGACACAATTCTTTTTTATTATAACAATATTAATATTTTATTAGTCTAGGTCTTAAGTTCGATTCTATACTCATTATTTTGTGAAATCTCCAATTATATTTTAAATAAAATAAAGTGCAATAAAAGAACTAAGTAATTTATTTGTCTATTGATTTGTAATTATTGTTCATTTCAAGTGTATTTGTCCACGATAATTTTTTTTATAATTAATTATTAGATATTTTAATTTAACATTGTAATTTTTATTTGCCTTACCGTCTTCTATTTGTAAACTTGACGTTCGACAATTTATTGAATGTTATGTTAATTAAGTTTATTTTTAAGTTTAAAAACCTTTTTCGGAAATTATTCAAAAAAAGATTTGACCTCTAAAATTTTGAAGAAAAATTTTAAAAAACCCCGCAACCCCGACCCCGACCGATTTGGGTAACCCCGACTCCGACCCCGACAGTCCCGCCCCCGCAAAACCCCGACCCCGCAATTCTCATCCCCGCACGCGGGGTGCCAACCCTAGTCCAAACAACAACCACGCGTCAGTAGCTCATTCGTAATAACATAGATATCTGTATTTTCAAAAAGAATGTTAATTTTTAAAAAAATGCAAAAAAAGACCTGACGAAATATCGGTGATTGGACCATCAGCGAAAAATGTTTTTTTTTTGATTAAAATATAGTTTTTTTGATAAAAAATTTATAATTAATGCTTTTTAATTGTCTATTTTATTTAAGTTTATTGATTAAAATATAACGACTTTTGGTCTCCGTATATTTAATTTTTTTTTAAAATTATTGCTGTTTCGATTTTTGAAAATTCTAATCTTTCATTCAGTTTTCCTTGCTTTCATATGTTTGACTTTTCTTTTTGCTACATAATCAAATAAAACATCGTTTTAGATTCTTGCCGTTAAAAAATATGTTGCGAATCTTTTTTTTTTTGATAATTATTTGTCATCATTCAACATTTTCCGAAGCAAACTTTCAATAGATACATTTTTTTATTGTATTGGTTTTAGCAATAACCCAAAATCTGTAATGTTGTTTGAAAAAACTGCATTCCATGTAAACCTTCTATGATTTCTCAGTTGCAATCGAGATTTTTTTCTTTGAAGATTTTTTTGTTTATATTTAATAATTTTGACCTTTTAAAATGGTGTTTTATGGAAATGTTCCGACGATTAAACAAAACAGCAGCAACCATTACAGTTTGCAAATTATTTATTAAAAGTAATATTCAAAATAAAACATAATTTTAAATCAAAAGTAGCGATTTGAAAGTGTCATGCGTGACCCAGTAACCAACATGAAATTATAGATAATTAATTTTTACTTTTTTATTAATCTAAAAAAAGTTATTAAAAAATATTCTCAAATAGGAAGGACGCAAGCATACTTTAAAAAATATATTTATTAGTAAAAATCATGTTTATTAATTTTTAATGCAAATACTGAATAATTAGTCTAAAAATTTCGGCTGATATAATCTACGTATGCCAAAAAAAATTATAAAAGTTAAACGATGTAATTAAAATATTTTAGCTTATTTAAAAATGAAATCACAGTTATGCATTCATTTAAAGCCTTCTCGCTCTAAAATAAAATAGCATCTTTGTTGAAATAATATTAAAAATAAAACAATTAAAATAGTGCCAATAAACAGAAAATTAAACAAATACAGATTTACTAATTATAATTCAACCGAAATAGGAAATGCCTCTGAATTGTAATTTTAAGCTATTTAATATCTTGTCTGCTTCACGAGTTATTTTTTATTTTTTGTTTTGTTTGCAACATCATGCGAAACCCGTCTGCGAATTTGTTAAATAATAAAAAAGCATTTAAATATTTTCGAATGATAATTGTAAAAAAATCAAACAGGTATTTATTTTATTAATTGCTTTGTTTTACTTTTGTTTAATCCCATTTCATTTTTTATTGGCATTTCACATGCCTTTAGTTTAATTTTTTTCTGGATTAATTTTTTACGCACTTGATTATTTTCAACATTATAAAACGAAAAGAAATTTATCATTTGGAGACCCATCTTTTAGCTCGTTACGACTTTTTTAACATTCTTCATGCGTACGATTTAAAAAAATTCATATAGATTAAACTTATAAACGCAATATTTATATATATAATGATTTTTCTTCCGCTTAATAATTTGTTTATCTATTTGTTCAATTAATTTGTGTTTTTTTTTTGGTTATTTTTTTTTTGGCCAATCGCTTAGCATTTGCTTGCTAATAGCTTCTCCTCCTCCTAAGCTTTCGAATGATATCGAACATGTTTGATTTAAATAGCTTTGAAAGAAGTTATAATAAAAAAACTTTTGAAAAGCGCCCCATTTGCAGTTTTTACGAAACGACCCAGCACGCCCCAGGAGATGGATGGATCAAGAAAAGAAAATGTCAATATTTATAAGCTATTTTTGGATGAAAACAATTATTTCTTTAATGTTGTTGCATCATTGAGAATGGATTTATTGCAACACTAGTTTTTACACTTGTGCATTACTGCATAGTTGGCATCCCGAACCCGGACCTCAATGCCAATTTAACACCGCCATAAAGCAGGAAAAATAAAGCGACTTTGGGTGTAATTATTATTTTGTTATTTTTTCGTCTTCGTCCGACTAAACAGTAACTTTATTTAAAAAAACAAAACTTTATCAAAAATATTTTAAACTAATTAAATAATAAACGTGGAAGATAAAAAATTCAGCGTATAATTTTTCCAAAGTTATATACAAAATACTACTTTCTACAAATAAATAGCACAACTCAGACCAAATTGTAAAAAGCTGAAAATAAATACAAATTATTAAGCAGAATTCTGAAAGAAAATAAAAACGAACACCATGGGAAGGACTTCGAATTAATGAAGTTAAAAATAATGTTAAATGATTCTAATTTAGAAAATCAAACTAAATAACAAAATAACTTTTAAAATCATTAATAAATATTTTGCTTATAAAACTTTGCAAATAACATAAAATAAACAGAAAAATTAAGGCTCAACATTTTCATTATGTATTATTATTTTATTAGACATAAACCTATTTCATGTTAATTTATTAAAATAAAATAAAATTATAAAATTAATATTATTAGCAACAAACAAACATTGTCAGAATGCGTTTGGGACAAAAAAAAACTTGATGTATATTGAAACAAAAAGCGTATTGGAGTATGCATGATAAGCAAGACGCATTGCAAAACTAAAACACTTCAATAAATCTAAAATAAAAAACAAAATTACATAAAATTAAAATTACTTATTTAAATAATCTCGATAACATATTCAACTGTAAAATTTGTCGTTAAGAAAAAATCATACACTGGATCATTACAATAAATCTGCCCACCTAGAGAAAAATTTGCATTTATCTATCGTTTCATTGTATTATAACTAAAATTTATAGAATTTCTAAACAGATTAAGACCAGAGCAATTCGCAACGCCGTAAAGGTTAACACTTACACATCTGTATATAATGCATTTATATCAAAAATAATAATTATTATACATACCTAAGCTTCATAATAAAAATGAACGAGTACGACAAAATGTTAAACGAAAAAATTAAGTGCAACATCCTAGATACTTTTCTAATATTATTTATAACATTAATTTAAAAAGTAAAACCCCATGACGAAATGTTTTTCAAACTGGATGAAATTTGGCAGATCTATAATAACAGCAACTCACGCCACAACAATAAATGAAAAAAAATTTTCCAAAAAAACAGCCAAATCGATTGACTTTTTATACAATATTATGTAAAGAATATATTTAATTTCATGGTCGCCAACAACTATTTGTAGTACATTTTATTTTATTGATTATTTTATTTTGAATTTACATAAATCTTATTGCACAAAACAAAACTAAAAAATATGATCATATTTAAACAAACACTATAAAATTTAATTAAAATTTAAAAAAACTTTATTATTCATTTAAAGGAAATTAAAGGCATTTAATTAAAATAATAGTGATATTCAATATAAACCTTTTAAATTTTAATGTATTTTGGCATTTAATCATAACTTCAAAAGCAAAAATCAAAAACTGCAAACCACAAAAATATCGATATAATAATATAAAGCGAATTCACTCCAATACATTGTGCAAATGCGCGGAAAAGAACAAACAAAACGATGACACAAAGTCCTGCGAATCCAAGGATCGTGACATGAGGGTAATTAATAAATGGTAATTAATATTGAAAAACATTGTTTAAAACTTATTCAGTATTTTAAAATAATAATTTGCAATAAAATCCAAACCAAAGATTAGGACAAGAAATTTATCTATAAATTCAAAAAATCAAATAAAACAAAATGATTCCATTAAATATTTGGCAAGAAATACGATCAAACTGACGGCGCATTCATATCAGAGGCTTGAGAATCGCCTGAAGCTTATATAAAAAACAATTACTTCTATCACATTGAGTGGCAGATAATTCAAACCTAATAAATCTCCTAAATATATTCAAAAATTATAGAAATATTTACTTAAAAACTTAATTATTCTCTTTGATAATCGAGATTTACTAATATAAATAAATATTTTTTTTACACTCATTTTTTGCCCCGTACTTTTTGAAATTCCGTTTCCGGAATTTTTATTTTAGCCTTTTTTTTACCCGTTGGTAGAACATTAATTGGTCCTTTCCGTCATATTTCACAACATAATTTTTGTCAAAATTAATGGCTATACCCATGGTTGTCATTGCTTATGGACAAAGTTTTTGAAACTTTGGGCATTTTTTTTACAAAATTTTATAAATTATTTATAATTCGAGTCCCATTCGGTGAAATCAATCAGATTTATGCTAGAATGGCAGGCGAAAGCTACAAGCTACAATTGCTTACAATTTAATGTAAATTTCAAGAAATAAAGAATACTAATAAGATTTATTTACTATTTTTCTATCATAAAATTTCGAGATTATTTACTAAAAAAATATAATTATAATAATAAAAAATATAAAATAAGAAACATATTCACCTTAAAAGTTCGTGATCAATTCTTATAAATGCATAAAACTAGGCATAAAATCTTTGATTATAATTCAAACAAATGGTATAATTCTACTAAAATATTATCAGGCGAAAGATCCAATTTGCTTACGATTAATAGAATTTAAGAAATAAAGAATATTATTAAGATTTTTTATATTTTTGTATCAAATGCGATAATAAATTTCGAGAATTATTTACTAAAAAAAAGGTAAAAATATTAAATAAAAAATATTTTCACTAAAATTCGTCACATGAATTTTGTTATACTCATATAATGTAATTATTAATACTAATATGACATTTTTCATTTCAATGATACGAAAAAAGAAAGCTTAATAATACAAATAAATTAACATTTAAATATATTAAAATAAAATAACTACTAATATCAAATAGTAAAATTTTTTAATAATGCAAAAGTATTACAAAAATAAATTTTCGGTATTTATGTTGGATTAAAAAAAATTTTTACATATGAAAAGGAAAGCAAAACAAAAAAACCTTTTACAATAAAATAAAAACCAAGAAATTTCCAAAAAACTTTTGCCACCGATTAATTTGTTAATTTAGTAATTAATTTATTATGATACAAGAACAATAATTCCGGCCGTTACAAATATTAAAAGGATTTGGATTATTTAGCAATCAGGCAAAGAATGCCCAAAATAGGAAAAAAAGCATAAGAATTTTTATTATACAAATAAGAAAACATACCATACCATCGTTTAATAACAAAATATAATAATTCATATTTAAAGATATAGTACTTTACTTGTTCACCTAATGGTTGAAAAATGTATATTGCGTTGCTAATATTTTGATGCAAAACAATTACAAATGGACAAGTGCCAAAATTTTTGCTAATTATATACAACTTAAATTTACTATTTTAAAAGATTTTACAACCAAAATTAGTTTTAAACACCAAATATGATAACTGACCAGAAAAGTTTCAAGAAATTTTGTTATAAGAAATAAATAATTAATTTCAAAAATTTATATATGAACTAATAACAATTTTACATTTCAATATTAAAATAAAGCAAACGACTTCTTAAACTCAAAATAAAACTTTTCTTGAGATAATCCACACAATACAAATACCAAATAACGAAATAAAAACATAAAAAAACATTGATTAGCCTGGCTCCTTTGGATCAAAAGAGCATAATTTTAAAACATGTTCTATATTTAAAGCACAATTTTATTACATATAAATACACTGTAATAGTTTAAAAAACTATTTAAATCAAATTTTATAAATCGGTATTTAAAAAAGTTTTTATAAAGAAAAAGGAAATCTATAATAACAGAATATTGTAAGGCAAAAAAATTGTATTTTCGATTTAATTTTTAAATGTCAAAAATTTCTTAGCAAAATTAACTATATATAAATTTTTGAATTAATATTGTAAATTTTCTAATACGGCTATAGATTTAGAAAATAAACTTATTCACAGCAAATAGACATCTGAATAAATTGAAAAACAAGCCTATTCATACCATCGGGCCAGAAATACAAGATCAAAATAATATATTAAAATGTACAAACAAAATCTTTAAAAAAAATGTAACGGTCGATAAAGGGGACCAATCGGTCAACCAACGCAATATGTATGTATGATACAGGATCCAAACAAGAATATATTAAAAAACCAACACAAACCAACAATTACTTCTGAACGTAGCCACTTTTGGCAAGAATAAAAACGCATTTACCAACTTCAACGGACAATTTGTACAAGACAAGGTTATCATGTAATGATAAAAATTTCCAAATAAAAATAAATAAGTTATGGTTCGATTAATAATAATATATCAAATTGAAGGTTTCATTGCCAGCCCCGCAACCAAATAAAAGTGTTTTATTATAATAATATTAAATCCAATAAACTTTTTGCAAACCAATTACTACATTGATATTATAGACTTTCGATAAGAATTGAAATTAAAAAAATTCTTCTGATAAATAATATTAAAAATTATATTATATGAATATTACAATATAAGTAAATACTCAAAATTATAACGACTCCTTTGATAATCGCTCGACAAGAGCAACGTACAAGCTTCGATTTCAGACAGTCAAAAATTAATTTTATTTTGAGAACAAATAATCAATTTTAAAATTAAAAAAACTTAAATCTGTAAAACATCGGCAATAAAAATAGGTATAACGATCAGAAAATTATTAAAAAAAAGCGTTTGCATTGCAAAAAAACTGTTGTATTTTTGAGTTATTTATTAAATGTCGATTCACCACATCTGTCTGCCCATGTGAGAACATCCTGGTCAATTTAAACCAAAGATGTAAGGGGACCAATGGATCAACGCAATATGACACAGGACGAAACAATAATATATTGAAGCAATTAATTGCCTTCTAAAATAAAAGTGTGAAAATATAACTATAATGAGAATAATATGAAAAGGGATTAAAAATGAAATAATTAAAAATAACAACCATGGAATCCATAATTCGAAGAAAACCCAACAAAATACCAGCAATTAATTGCCTTCTAAAATAAAAGTGTGAAAAGATAACAATAATGAGAATAATATGAAAAGGGATGAAAAATGAAATAATTAAAAATAACATCCATGGAATCCATAATTTAATAAAATTAAATATAATTTAAAAATAACAAACATTTGACTAATCTGTTAATTTAATAACTGCAAAATAAATCGCTGATGTTTAGAAAAATCTTTATTTTCAAACAAATGTTTTTGAAATAATTAACAATGCAGTCTTTGCTACAATAGCACATTTAAATTGTGTAAATATTTTCTAAATGTTTCCATTAAAACTTTTGTAAATATTTGTCAGTATGCATTTAACAAGATTAGATCCTGTGAAAGCTAACGTCGAATCGTGTGGATGATGATAGAAGGCCTCAACATAAAAGATAACATCTAAATATTTTTAAAATACGAAATATAAAAAACATGCAATAAACCCTGCATAAAAGTTATTCTGCACTTGTATTTGAAATTATTAAAAACAGCACCCGGAAATAATGATTTTAAATCAAAATAGAAAATAATATAACTGCTTAAAAGTTAGTTTTTCACATGGTTTGGGGTGCAGACAGATGCCGTTGTTAAAAAATTTAAATTAAACAGTTTGTGATGAAAAATGGCCAAAAATGTTCGCTTCGTGTTTTGGGCGTTCCATTTGTTTCGTAGATTTTGTCCGTTTCGTTTCGTGTTTTGTTAATTAAAAAATAATTGGTTGGTTTCGTTCATTATTAATAAAATAAAATATAAATTTATTTAAAAATATCTAAACAAATTTTTTATGGATATTTTAAAACGGGTAATAAAATTTTTTCGTAACTTCAAAATATATGAATTTCTTAAAGTCAAGTAAAATTGTACTGCTATTTGTATAGATTATTTTGAACTGACGCGTTTTAAATCAATATTGAAAAGTGTCAAGAAGATCTCAGTCAAAATTTATACATAATAAATAAAATACTAAATAAACTTTACTTTCTTTTGAATATATGCAAGTGAATAATTTAATTAATTTACTATGATAGTGTGTTACGTCTATCAAATAAATTAAATTTAATTGTTTATTATCAACTAACGCAAACTCAAAAAATTGCGTTATATGATGCAAATCTTATAAGCACAAACAAAGGAACCTATCACCGTATGGAGACCACAATGAATAAAGAATAAATAAATAATTATGCGTAATATAAATTGACGGCTTCATAAACATACCCTGAATTTTTTATTATTCACTAAACCTCCAATTTAGCATATTTAATTTTAAATAATCATAATTAATGGGCAAAAGAATTAAAATTTGTTCTTTCTTGAATGATTATTCTGAAAGGAAGGAACACAAATAAAAGAATACAATTCATGAAAAATTTTTAAATTTTAAATAATTTTAAATCAAAAAAATTAAAAATAAAAATAATAATAACATGTTTATTACATATAATAGTGCGATAAATCCGCAAAAATATTTTAATTAAACACAAATAATGCATCAAAATTCTTAATATGTATTCGACCTTCTGATCGAGATTTAGCCTGCTGTCCCAACAAACGTAAAGGAGAAACAATCACTTACCAGGATAATAAGAACAACTCAAAACAATTTAGACAGAAAATTTAAATTATAAACAAATTTTTAAAATGCCGTTACCAAGTCTGCACGTGTTCAAACTTTTAAAACTGTTGCGAATAAAATTATAAAATGTTAGCTAAAATAATAAATTGTTCAAGAAAATCAAAAATAAATTAGCACTATTTTAAAGACACATAAAATAAAAGCGAGAAGATTGTTTAATACAATTATGAAACAATGCAAAATATTTAGATTGTAATATAAAAATTGTTTCGCATAATTAGCTTACAATACTACAAATTTAAATCAATATAGAAAAGTTGAAAAGAGCATAAAATGTAAATATTTAAAAAATTTTTAGCAGATGTTTAAGAAAAATTCTGCTTTATTGATAATGTCTATCCAAATTTAATAATTTTAAATATCCAAACAATAAATTTTTAAAATTTATTTTCTAATGTAATTTTTTGTGCAAATAGAGCGTTAATTGCATCGTATATATGAATTTTGCCCAAGTGATTGATTTGTCATGACACAAAAATTTTGCCCTTCTGATAAACAAATTGACACTGATCTCCATTTTTTAATCAAGGAATTTGCAAATTTACACTGTACGTTTTTACTGATGACAAAAAAATGTATCAAAAGCAAAATGTTACAATATATACATAATAATTAAAATACAAAATAAACTTACTTTCATTTGAATATATGCAAGTGAATAATTTAATTAATTTTACAAAATTGTCGACTTTATCAAAACAAAATTTTTTTGTTTATTTATATTTCAAAGACTATGATAGTGTGTTACGTCTATCAAAATAAATTATTTAATTGTTTATTATCAACTAACTCAAACTCAAAAAATTGCCTTATATGATGCACATCTTATAAGCACAAACAAAAATGCGTTGAACCATCTTTAGAAGGAACAAATCCACCGGATGGAGACCACAATGAATAAAGAATAACTAAATAATTATCCGCAATAATATTATCTAGAAAATGTCCACTAAAATTGTAACAAACTAATAAAAAAAATAAAAAAAGTCGCTCGTATTGCTAATCATCAAAAATAGTTGTTTTTTTTTGCAAGTTAGTTTTTGTTTAAATTAATAACATACATAAATAATATAAAATTTTCTAATTAATTAGAATACCTAAATCATAATGCCCCAAAATGTTATTTAAACCAAAAATAAAACATATAAAATAAAAATGAAACTTAGTTTGCATTTCAAAAAATTGATAATTTAAATATTGAAAAATTAATAATGCCTTTTATGTACAGAAAATGTTATAATCTTAAAAAGGGAAAATAAACCCTTAAAATAATGCCCTTTGCTATAATCAAAAACGTAATAGCACATAAATTGTTACACTAATAAAATATATAAATGCAATAATTTCCAGTAATAATAATTTATTTAATAGAAACAATTTTGGAAGTATATATTCTAAAATAATAATTAATACTGACTTTTACAAAGTGATATATTTGAAACATAAATTTTATAAAATGTATTTATTCTAATAAGAATGCAATAAAATGCAAATCCTTGCACATTGTGTGCGGCAACTTAGTATAAAGTTAAAAACAAATATGAAGTAAGAATACAATTTTAAAAAGTATTTGAAAAAAACTTATATAAACCCATTTATGTTAAACATAAAATATTTTAAAAAAATCAAGAAACAAAGTTCAGAATAATTGGACCAGCACCGAGCAGAACAATCATGGGGGGCAGCCAAGGATGAATAAAAAAAATAAAAACTTCAAACAATTCATGATTGTATTTCAAAGAAGAATACAAAAAAACCTATTGCGTTCCTGAGTGAACTAATGTGAGACATGTTTGAGGGGGATGGCTATTTTCTATAAAAATCCGAAAGCTTTTCATGCACTAAATATATTTTATTTAAAAAAATTTACAAAGTTCAGAAATTGAACATAAAAACCAATAATTATAAAAAATATCACAAATTCGACGCCGAGCGAGATTATATGGCATTTGGAAACCCCTGACTTTTAGTGAAGTTTATTGCTTCCGTTGCATAAAAAAGAAAATTCGAATTAATACAAATTTGTTAGCATTTTATTTTTATTTGAAAATTTAAAGTAGAGAAATGAAACAATTTCTTAATGAATATTAATATTTAACACCTTCAAATGATAAAAGACAAAAATCTTAATCTGTGAGCGGAAAACAATATTTTTAATGGAAAAAATTATGAGAATTAAAAACGATTGATTTGACATTTTTAATAAAGATAAAGTTTAAGGATAATAATATAATTCCGACTTTCCGTAGTTTTTTTTTGATAACAAAAGCATTAACACTTTACCTGTATAACACATAAATTGTTTTACAAAATTACTAAAACACTAAATTAAAAAAATGTAAATTTTGATGAAAAAATGGGTTTATTTATCCATTGTATAAATCAAAGATTATCAATCAGTTTTTTATGTTTTTATGTTTTGATATAGCAAAGTCCTTAAAAAATTTAATTTTTAAAAAAGAAAACAAAAATTTAAAGTAATTTATATAATTTAAATTTTTCTTGCAACCTAACCTACAGACAACAAAAACACATAACAAAGCATTCGTAAATCTTAATAAATACAAAAAACGATTTCAAAAAATTAGTTATGATTTATTATGTGATAAAAATTGGTAAACAAGTGCAATTATTAAATTACTTTAAAAAATCAAAATAATCATTAATCAGTTGAAAAATATTAAGTCATGAAAATAAAATATCACAAAATTCAATTCAGAATTAAAAGAAAATATTTATAAATAATTTTTACCAATGAGAAAATCGACATACTATGAATAAAGTATTTTAGCTGCATTATCTTTTATAAAATTTGGCCAGTCAGCAACAGAATCGACAACACGATGTTCGTGGAGAACATTATTATTTAAAAATAAGCAACAACGTCTTGTATTTATTAAACTTTATATTTTAATGATTTAAATTATAACTTATTCATAAAGGTTTAACTCTTAAAACCATTACAATATTTGAATTTTTAATAAATAAACAATACAACGTAAATCGGTATTAAACGGATTTTAAATATAAAAATTACTTAAAGAAATTATAAAAATCAAACAGAAACATAAATTTTAACTTTTGTTTTCATTTTATAATCGATCCAAACCCCATTTCTATATGTTTTATTACAATTCACATCCGAATTTTTTAAAGATAGACGATATACTTTTTAACATTTTTTTTTGAAAATTCTCCGTTTATAAAATTTATTTAATTTTAATAGTGTGTAATTGTTAATTATTATTTGTTTAGTCTTCTTTTAACAACAGTGAAATAATTCTTGAAATTATTAAAAACAGCACCTGGAAATAATGATTTTAAATCAAAATAGAAAATGATACACCTGCTTAAAAGTTAGTTTTTCACATGGTTGTGGTGCAAACAGGCGCCGTTGTTAAAAAAATTAAACGCTTTGTGATGAACAATACCCAAAAATCAATAGCACTTGGAAATAAATAATTTAAATTAATACAACATATAATTTTTTGATACTATTTAAGAGTAAATAAAAATATCTAATTATTGTCTAAAAATATTCTATTTTTTTCATCAAGATATATATATAAACATTAAAAGGAGTACCGTGAGGTTTTTCCTAAACTATTGTAGTAATCGTCCCGTGTTATACCCGGAATGATTGTTGGTAATCAATCAATAGTATATCAAATAAAACTATTCGTTTAATTTTTTTCTATTCTGAAACGTTATTGTTAAGTATTTTTATTTAGATAAAGTAAACTTCGAATCATCAACTGATTTTATTTAAGCATTCAAGCCCAGCTCGGACTATGAAAATTAATAATTAAATATAAACTATCCTAATTTTGATTTTAGCAAAATCAACAATAATGCTTTACATCCATTTTTTTCACAAATTAATTACCTAAATCAATTCCCCGCTAATCAAAAAAAGAAGGAATGCAAGAAAAGCGTTAAATTAAATATACACTTTTAATTATAGCAAAAATTAGTAATAAAACGTATAATTTCACCCAATAAAAACTTTATTTTATAATGGTAATGATTAACAAGAACAACTAATGTGAAAAAGTAAACTGCATGGCACATCGCCTTGGCACTATCATTTAAATATAAATCGTAATTGTTGTTGTTAAAAAAATTAATTTAATTTGAAAATTAAAAAGAATAACAATACTTTAATGAATAAAAATTAAAATTTTCAAATTAAAGGCATATATTTAACATTCCATTTAAACCCTATTGTGTGCGCCATAAATTTTTGTAGACTATGCTCGCACAAAGTCGCCTCGCCAATGGAGGAGATTTATTGCAACGAAAAATATTTTTAATTCGTTTTTAGCGCAAACAATTAGGAGTAGATATGAATATTTTTGCGATTTGGAAAAAATTATTAAATTAAAGTAGCAGATTTAATAAAATTTTTTGAAATAGATACATATTGAAACGAGAAGATTGGTTTAATTGATATGTTTAAAACAAATACTTTATTAAAAATAAATTGTTTGGCTTTAAAACACTTTAACAACCAATTTTTATAGTTTGTTCAAAATTAATGTTCAGAAATAAGTTAAAAAATAATTATGCGAAAAAAACGTTTTGAAAATGTTAATCGTAGCAAAATTAATTATAAAAATATTCGTTATCTTTAAAAATTGGACAAAATGTGTTGTGGAAGTTAGCTGTCTTTAAAAAATTAGGAATTTGAAATGATTGGACAAAAACCTTTGGGGGAATTGGTAGTTACTCAAAATTGCAGCGTTTTTTTAATTTATTTTTTTGTTAAAAGGCAATTAAAATAACAAACGCTTTATGTTTAATTGCATTACATTTTTTACATTAAAATTAGCATTTTCTAACTTACAATACTTCAATTTTTACGTATGGGAGCATAATTTATAATTTTGTTGTTGCTTATGTATTAGTGCTGCACGAGAGTCTCGGTCTCGAGTCTCGACTCGAGAAAAGTCTCGGGTTTTTTGGGTCTCGGTCTCGGTATCGAGTCTCGGGTACTTGGTCTCGAAAATCGAGACTTTTTTACACCCCTAAAGATGGCATTTTTGGTGAGAATTCTTTTAGAATTTAAAAAATTGAAAAACATAATGACAAATCAAATTTAGAAATCCTTAATTCAATAACTTTTGCACAACTTTTAAATCAATGTTCATATGGCTCAGTGGTTCAATTCTGTGTCGTATCATAGTTATCGGAGTTCTAATCCCCGAGTAAAAATCCATTTATTATTTAATTTTTACTCTTTTTCCTGATTCTTAGTCAAAAACCAAAAATAATCTCTATAAAACGAAATAAAATGTTTTTTTTTTGCAAATTTTAGGCACATTTTCCTAATTGAATTCATTAAAACTTTCATTTTTTCCCGGCGGCGCCGTCGGACCATTCCTCTTCATAAAAGCTTTAAAAAAAATACCACATTTTTAAAATTTGGTTGCAAATTTCTTAACAAATTGAGTCAAAAAATTCAAAATTTTTCGGCGGCGCCTATCGGCACCGCCGACCCCCCCCCCGCCAAAGTAAAGCAGAATCCGCAAAAAAATGTTTGAATTCTTCGAATATTTCTTAATAGGTTGTTGGCGGTCGGTTAACCGAACCGAAAACCGGCTTTTTTGGCCCACCGAAACAGAAAGTCGTAGGGGGTGCATTTTGGGGGGGGGGGGGTATTACATTTTTCGTACGCAATTTTTTTCAAATTTCTAAATTTTTAAAGTGTTTAGAAATGGAAGGAGTCCGGCGATGCCGAGAGGCGCCGCCGGTAAATGTTTTACTTTTTTGATGGAATTTGTTAAGAAAATTTGCCCGAAAATGATTAAGTTTGCCTTTGAAATTGCGGTTGAATATTTTTAAACACGATTTTTATCATTTGAAAATTTTAGAAGCTAAAATAGAACATTTTCAGTGAATTGCAAAAAAATTTTTCAAAAAAGTCTCGGTCTCGAGTCTCGACTCGAGAAAAGTCTCGGGTTTTTTGGGTCTCGGTCTCGGTCTCGAGTCTCGGGGTCAAGTCTCGGTCTCGGTCTCGGTCTCGAGTCTCGAGTCTCGGGAAATTTTGGGTCTCGTGCAGCACTATTATGTATGTGTGCTAATTTTAAATTAATTTAAAATTTGTTTCTATTCAAATTTTATTTAGATGAAGCATTATTTTAAGTAGCAACTATTTTGTTTTAAATTAATATTTATTACTTTTGGCGTCAAAAAGAAGATTCTTCAAGATAAACGAGCAGTTACAAAGCAAATATCATCTTTCAATATTAGTTTATTAAATTTATTATTATTAATAATTCTATTTTTGAAGAATTAAATCTCGCATAGGAGGAATAATTAAAGACATTGATTATTTAATATTTTTGTGAATAAATAAATGTCTTTAATATTAATTAATTAATTATTTTGTTTGTGTCAGGCTCGCGAAATTATTTAGTTTCAAAATCGCTTATTTGTTAATTTTCGAATGCAAAAACTTCGATTTTCCGTTCTACATTATTCAAATTATGCCTGTAGCTTTAGCATTCTTGGCTTGGCATAAATTTTTATAACATTTTTTGGTAAATTATGTTTAATCAAATTTTATATTTGACAATTATATATACTTTGGTGTCTGAGTTCGTTTTCAGAAATTGGTAGCGGCCTCATCTCTTACATTTCTCTTTGAGTTTTAAGCGGATTTATTTTTGTTAGAAAACTTGAAGGTTATTTTTAAGTTTGCCTAATTATGAATTGGATATCATTTTTCCAGCTATTATTTTACTTACAATCGATTGTAATATCAGCTATCCCATTAGATGCTCGCAATAAAGGTGTTTATTTTAAGAATTTAAAACATAAAATGCATACATTTATCATATATAATTCTTTTAATGTAATTTATCAATAATTAAAAAGCATTTAAAGGAGCTACAATTTAAATAAATACATTTTTTCATTTAAATTTTTATTTTACAGGTCCTATCTAGTTGATTGATTTTTAATTGAAAACAATACCGTGTGTTCTTTGATTTGTTCTTTATAAATGCTTCATTGTTCAGCCATTATGCAAATGAACAGAAAAATTTTGCTTTGTGTTTAGATTAAAATAATCCATTTTTTAATACATATTTATTTCATATCTTGTTTAATGTTTATTTACAAATTTTGTGATAATATTGTCGAAGCATATTGTATGTAATTGAATTTAGTGTTGTAATGATTCAGCATTAGATTTGTTATCATGAGTAAACATTCAATAAAATCGTTTGCGTCGCTTATCTGATGGCCATTTACAGTGAAAAGTTTATTATTTTAATTATTATTTCAAAAATACTGAGGCGCCAATATGCACGGAACAAATTGCATTTTATATCTTAGACACCAACATTTTTTTCCAGCCTTTACATCTTGTAAATTAAAAATATGTTTTATTTAGCATTTATCATATAGAGATTATTAAATAATTTTAATTTTTATGATTGTATATTTATTTTTTTAAATGCGAAAATGATGAAAAGGTATTTTGTGAAGCGGCTTTGCGACATTCTCGAATTAATAAAATTTGTAAAAATGCTAATTTTATTGCCTTATTATTTTCAAAGGTTGCTTTATTTTCATTTTTTCATATTATTATAATTTTTATATTAACATATATTGTTTATTTATATTTAATGCCTTATTTGATTTGATATAAACTGTTTTTTAATTAAGACAAAGTTGATAAAGAACTGCATATTTTTATTATTTAATCGATTAATTATTCCACTTTAATTGTGAATAGGTAGTTTGTCAGTTGTTTAATCACATTAATTTTTCTGCGGATACATTAGATTGTTATATGCAAATTTAAATCATTTGTGTCCGATCCTTTCACACTCCGAATTTTTATAGATAATCGATTTATAAAAATGTCATTTTGCTTAAAATATAGAAATTAAATTATAAAACTTATCAAAAATCGGCTAAATTATAAACGGATAAGTTAATTATTATAATTGATTCACCTTCATTTAAAATTTAAATTTGTTTTATTTGAGTACCTTAATTTTCCATCTTTGCACCTTTATATTTGGCTATTTTTAAACAATTTTAAGTTATAAAATTATATTTTTCTAATTTAAAATTGATTTTCACCACCCGATGTGCACCCCTCTTTTATGCAACAGTGAGACATTTCAAATTAACGGTTTATTATTATTTGTCAAAAGCAACAATATTGAAATTTAAAAATGTCTTTTATTACATTTAATAATTAAGTTACGGATCATATTGTTTATTTATAAATTAAAAAAAAATTAATTACATTTTAAAACAAATATTATTATTTTATAAGAACTTTAACCGTATAAGTAAAATTGTTGCCCGCATTCCAATATTTTAAGAAGTTATTTCTTGTTTCTATGTCTATAAATATAGTTTCTCTTTTTTAAGCTAGTTTATATTTTTAATTATGCATTTAGTTAAGTTATTTACTAAAAACAATATTACATTATTAATAGTTTTGAAATGTCAATATTTGTCGTGATTTTATTTTACGATTAAGACACATTAATTAAGTTAAAACAATTTTAATTTTAATAATTATTTATAAGTTAATAGTTTAACATGAATATAAAATTTTTTATTTTTTTTAAAGACTTTATTTTAATAGGTAAATTTTTTATTGATTTTTATAAATTAAGTGCTTTTTTGGTTTGATATTTATATTTTGGATTGCATTAGAAAGTAGATGAAAGTGGGTACGGTGGTAGGAGATTTATAAATGATATTTATTGAATAGTTTAATAAAGAAAATTGCAAAAGATATAATTTAATTTTTTTAAATTAGAATAATTTGGTTTAAGTATTATCAATAATATAAAAACCATTTAAACCAAAAGTTATTTAATGTTATAAAATAAATCAATGATGAAAAGTAATAAATAAACTTGTAGCTGTTTAATAAAATTTTTTAATATAACATCGATCACTATTATAAACCATAATTAATTCAAATTCAAATCTTATTAAATGACAAGAATCATAAAATAACTCAAAAGGCGGTTTAATATAAATTTCAATATTATTTAAATGCAAACCATTAAAAAAATACATGGATTAAAACTAATTTGTATTACCTATAAAATCTTTCAAAAATCTCAATTAAGATGAAAACCTACATTTTTGAAATAAAAATATATTATATTTTCATTTATATGTCCAAATCAATATTGGTTTCAAAACAAACGTTTAAAATTTAATATTTCAAAATTTAAAATTAAATATTTTTCTTGGAAATCAAATTTTAATTCAACTAAATTATGTACAAGAAAAAATTTAGTTAATAAAATTTACAACATTAATATAAAAAAATAAAAGTAAAATTATACTATTAGTAATACACGAAGTTGGCGGACTGTAGAAGTTATTGCATTCAAAAAGAACACACCAACATGGCCAACGAGTGTAAAGACAGAAATAAACTAAAAACAAACTTTCTTTACAATATAAAAGCTTTAGTTTTGTTACAAAATAATTAAAATTTGAAAATATATCATAATCGATTATTCTAACAAAGAAACGCAGCGCAGTCGCACATACAGAAACTATATTTGATTAAAAATCAAAGATTAAATTAAACAAATAAAACTGGTTTTTTAATAAATAATAAGTTTCAACTAATAACACATATCCTTCGCTATTTAACCTGCTAGTTCCAAAAGAGCTTTTTTGATGAGTATGTTTGTAATTAAACAGGTGAATATATATATAATAAATAAAAATTTAAAACTATTTTTTAGCAAAAATTAAAAAGCAGAATAATCTAAACATTTAGTTAAAAAACTCTGAGCTGGACTTTACATAATTTAAATGATTTTAAAAAAATCTAGATAATTTAACAACAATAAACGTCATATAAAAAGTAAAAACAAATTTATACAATAATAACAATTCAATTTAAAGACAATTGATTGACTGATATATTATTTTATAATTTAATGCATTTAAAAATAATTTGTTTGTTTAAAAGTAATCAAATCTTAGCACCCAAAACGACGTGGTTAACCGCTGAAGCATTAAAAAAAGTTTTGTGAAAATAATGTTAGTTATTATATTCATCACAACAGCTAATATTCTATTTTAAAAAAACTTATTTTACCAAAAAAGATGGAATTATATTAAAAAAATAAAAGATTCTACACTGATTAATTCAACTAATGGATTAGAGAAGGCCATTATATGAATAAAAAAGTGATGTAATGCGCGAATATGAAAACAGCAATTAATTTACTTTAAAGTACAGTAAATGAGTTAAAATGTAATTAATTAACAAAATCCTAATTGCGTAAAATGGTGGCATCATCAAACTCTTAAAATTTGGAACCGACTGGACAAGGACTCGAAAGGGCATTATGTCATGTCTTTAGTTGCCCGGTTTGCGCTCATTGCAGTAAAAATAAGAAATCGCCACAATAGAATGTGATACGGGTTTAATTCAAATCAAACAAACAAGTTTAACATATTTGCTAAAAATACTTATGTTTTTTGAAAGTTAACTATTTGAAAAATTGAACTAAAATATATTCGTGGATCTTAGAGATGGAAAAATTAAATAATTTATTAACCATAGCTTAAAATTTACATATATAAAATAATTAGAAAAGAAAAAGGAAATGAAGAAAAATATTTTTAAGAAATTAGAAAAACAAAATTATTAAACATTGTTTTTTTTTAAATTAAGTTATTTTTTAATGAAAATAAAAATAAAATAAATACTCACTTGTTGAATCATCTACAAATACTCAATTGGTAATATAAGATATTGAAAAACTGCAAAATAATTTAATACGCTTTTCAATAATCCAAAACAGCAATTAAATACCTTTGAAATCCAATTTATTGAGTTGAAAAAATAAAATAAAAAGTTTAAAATTGTAAAATTGATTTATGCTGCTATAGTATTTGAATTCTGGAGTTTTTTGATGTTAGAAAATCTAATCCAATTTGAGTAGAAGTAAAATTACAAAAAAAAATTTAAAACGTAGAAAAAATAAAATAAAATAAAAACCCAAAACCTTTGTTTAAAAATTCATTGCTGAGCTTTGTGGCTGCTATATTCAAGGCATCAAATGTTTTCAAAGCACTGGCATTATACAAAAAATATTAAAAGATTAAAACAATATAAAAATTAAAAAATTTTTTGCTCTTAAAAAAATAAATAATTTTTGTCTGGCGGAATAACTCGACAATGTTAACATAACAAAAAAAAACGAAAATATTTTATGGCAATATAGTTAAAGAAAGAGGAAAATCGCAATTAATTAAAAAAATTTAACAAAAAAAGTCATAAACAATAAAAATAATTTAACTTATGAAAAAGTAAAGTAAATAAATTAATATCATGAACACCCCACGCCCGAGCCAGTCCACTCTTAACGAAATAAATTATAAAAATAACATAATTAAAAAATAATATCAACAACTAAATAAACATAAATGGAAACTGAACTTGAAAAATTGCATTATGATTTTTTGAGAAAATTCGTTCAGAGATGCGGCCCAACCACTCACTTCCAAATCGCTTGTTAAAAGATATTATATAAATTAATTAATTCTTGAATAATAAAATAAGTGATTAAAATTTAATTTTGGAATACAAAAAAAAATTTAGTGAAGAATCAAATAAAAAAAACCACAAAATTGCTATGGGATTGGACACTGTTAGAAAATTTGTCGTTAACTCACTAGCCAATATAAGACAAAATAAAGATCATCAACTAAGGGGCGTTTAAACAATAAATAATAAGTATCTAAGTTCTAAATATGGAATAATAAAAAGCATTAAATATTCCAATTTAAAGTTTTGAATAATTCAATATTAGATGATGTAAAATCTGAAGACTAAATTTTAGTCTTATACTTATAATATAAAAAATTTCTCTAAAACTATATTCTTTTACATATCAAAAAGATGTTAAGTTTATTAATCTCGGTGGAAAAGATTATCTTTCCAAATAAAAAAATACATCCATAAAATTAACCTTCATCCTTTAAAAAGCCAAAAAAATAAAATAAAAAAGAATTTTTGGAATGTGCAAGATTATAAAGTTTTTAAAATAAATTATGAACAATCCATTTGACCAAAATAGCATAATTATTAAATGTAAAAATTATGTTTAAAACATTTCTATAAAAAAATATTCAAATTTTTTTTTCACTTCAGCGCAAAAAAAATTAAAAATTTTTAAGATTTATTACTGTACTGCTTTATGAGTAATAAATTTTTAAAATTTCTAAGTAAAGAAAACTTTTTACACAATAAAAACTTATAAACAACAATCAACATCGAATCTAAAAAAATATGAAAAATAAGTAATTAAAAACATAATTATACCGAATGAAAGACGTATATTTTATTATCCTTAACTATTTAGTATTCAAATGAGCCGTACTATAAATCTATACTTAAATAGAAATGCTAACAAATTAAAAGTAACTTAATAAAATAGTAAAGTTCTGTAAAATATTATTTCAAAATATTTCTGACATTGATTGATTTATGCCTCAAATTGTTAAATGATAGTTGACTACATTTTTTCAAAGTTCAATTTATTGAATATAAAGCTTTAAAATATTAATATTATTATATTATTTGAGCGGTAATTATATTTTTCAGGACAAAAAACATCTTTATTAATATTTTCTAAAACTAACAAAGGAAATTTATTACATAATATTATGAACTTTTCAACATTTAACAAAAACACATTTTATTTACTAATTTTTTACTTATTCGACATTGCGTTCAAAAAAAGCTCATGAAGCAGTCAGTGTTCAAGGCAAGGCCTGATAAAATCATCGGTTATCGTTTGCATATTCGCAGAAATTGAAAAATCTGACTTTCCATTGAGAAAAAAATTATGCCTCATTCCGTATGTTTATCAATTTCATTTTTGAAAAATGTAACTCAAAACAAAATTAAAATAAGAATTTAACTAAAAAAACAATTCAATGCACCAAACAAATTACTTTAGCAACGCAATAATCATAAAAATTAGGTACAAATAGATCCCGCAACAACGGCAGCAAAAATGGTCCGGGTCCCGACCGCGATTAACATAGACTCCTAAGAATGGCATTATTAGCAAAATAAAAAATGGCATTTTTAGCAAAATAAAAAATGGCATTTTTGGCGAAATAAATTATGTTAAACTCGGCGGCCCGTGCCGACATTTAGTTCATTAAAATTTGTCTGGATGTGATCTTGGCACTCACTGCCGGACATCTTCCCGAGGCGCCTATTGGCACCACAACTTTTCTTTAAAATCCCGTACCCACAGAGCTCTCACTGGTCCCAATGGTGGCTTTTGGCTCGTCTGCCCAACAACTACTTTAACATGTCCATCTCATATCATACGGACAGCACCATTTACCTTCCATACGACCAGCTCAGTGAAATTACTTCACAAACACCGCGGGAACAGATTTGGAGCGATCCTGAGGTCGGCTGGCACGGCAAATGGCACAAAATTTCTAATTGGCACCAAATGCCAAACATGGCAGCACTAATATGGGCCACAAATATTATTTTTGATTGTCAAAAAAACATTATAGATTCAAATGCAAATCAACTTAAAACAACGGTTGGCTCTCCAAATTGTGTCCCACTGCGACGCACCCTCTGGACGGGATTTGATAACGGAACAGCTCCAGAATCTAATGCAATTGGACGTGTTTGGAGAATGCAACAGCAAATGCTGTGACGATGCGTGTTACCAGCGCGAGTTTGGTGAGTTTCGGGGATTTGTTTTGATGAACTTATAAACTGAATCTAAAAAACGTATTAGAAAAAGAATTTGGCAAAAATATCTAAACAAAAATCCGGCACCCGCTCTTTGAGACGGAAACTCTCGAACAGTTCGTTTATCCCGCTAATCCTTTGTCCAAGGCACTGATCCGGTCCAAATGTTTAAAAGCCAATCTCTAATGAATGACTAATTGATTAATGATGGGGGATTATTTGATTGTGCCAGGACTTCTTGACGTAAGCGGGCTTTATCAATTTTATTTAAATTTGCGCACTTTCGAAAAGTCGCTGTGAATAAGCGCCCGCTACTGTCGAAAAGCCCAGAAAATTTTGATCACTTTGTGTTTGACTCAGAGTCACATTTCTTCTATTTGGCATTCGAGAATACGGTCTGCCCTCAATATGTTACGRAGAAATTTTGGAATGCGTTGCGCAGTTTGGTTGTGCCGGTTGTGTTGAACCGCTCAGTGCTGAACGGCACCGGCATTCCGGACAATGTGTACATAGCGGCAGACGATTTTGACAGTGTGCAGGCGTTAGCAGATTTTCTGACGGCACTGCTTGGTGATCCGGAAAGATATTTGGGGTAATTATTGTTGACAAAAAAGAATTTTGTTGTTTTTTGTTTAGTTATTTCAATTGACCAAAAAGTACCGTCGGCAATGGGACAACACAAAACCATCGGCACTTTGCCAATTGTGCCAAACTGCGCACAAACAAATGCAAAAGGAAAAGGACGGAATTCAAACGGTGCAATTGGACAAATTTTGGGCAGAAAAATACTGTTAAAGCCTTGGTCATTCAATATGCCACATTATAAATTTTTATTTGCAAGTGTTATGCTAAGGCCAAGCTCTCAGGTTTAAGAGTTTTAGCACTATTTCTTCAACAAAAAAATAAAAGGTTCAAAAAAGTAACTAAAAAATTATTAGATGGGGTGCGTTGATGACCAAATAACTCTAACCGTTTGACTCTCTCTTTTTAGCACACTTCATCAAAAAAATAAAATGTTCAAAAAAGTAACTAAAAATTATTAGATGGGGTGCGTTGATGACCAAATTACTCTAACCATCTGACTCTCTCTTTTTAGCTCACTATTTCTTCCAAAAAAAAAATGTTCAAAAATTAACTAAAAAATTATTAGATGGGGTGCGTTGATGACCAAATTACTCTAACCGTTTGACTCTCTCTTTTTAGCACACTATTTCTTCAACAAAAAAATAAAATGTTCAAAAAATTATTAGATGGGGTGCGTTGATGACCAAATTACTCTAACCGTCTGACTCTCTCTTTTTAGCTCACTATTTCTTCCAAAAAAAAATGTTAACAAAATTAACTAAAAAATTATTAGATGGGGTGCGTTGATGACCAAATTACTCTAACCGTTTGACTCTCTCTTTTTAGCACACTTCATCAAAAAAATAAAATGTTCAAAAAAGTAACTAAAAATTATTAGATGGGGTGCGTTGATGACCAAATTACTCTAACCATCTGACTCTCTCTTTTTAGCTCACTATTTCTTCCAAAAAAAATGTTCACAAAATTAACTAAAAAATTATTAGATGGGGTGCGTGCGTAATGACCAAATTACTCTAAC
>MEIZ01000322.1:66530-78933 GCA_001723225.1 Globodera ellingtonae | reverse complement strand
CTCCCCGGGATTCCTTTTGCTCGTCCATTTTTATTCACCCTTTCCTTCCCTTCTCCATTTCACGTTGGGAGGAGGGTTTAATACCCCAAATTTGAGCTCACGAATAAACCCCGTCTGTATTCTGTGTTCAACTTCGGGTCCGGTCGGGTTCGAAAAGTCTTGAGTCTGGCTTCAATCGTTTAGATCCCCATGGCCTTTTGCCATTTTCAAAACACTCATAGTCTAGGGTTTCCCACACACTGGCGTCCGGAGGGCATCACCGAACTTCAAGCAGTTCAGCAACCCGAGAAGCCCCTCCTCCTTCACCAGGGACCAGCGCTCAACGGACTCTTGCCCGGAGGGCATTTTGTTCCGGTCCCAACACCGGAATTGACTCAACCGGGATCAGGATTTAAAAACCGGGATAATCCCTCCCAATACCGACCGGAGTCCATCGGGACTCCCGATGCCGCTCTTCCCTAGTTTTAGGTAACTTTACATTCTGTCAGTTTTTAATTTAATAATGCATTTAAATAGTCCCCCTGCATTTTTTTACCCGTAGGCAGTGACTGAAGTTTATTTTTTTGGGTATTACATTCAAAATGTCAACTGTTCTTAGCGAAGGCCAAAAAAGTGCCAACGCATTTGTGACTTTTCATGTAAAGAGTTCAGAGGTGAGAAATTATTTATTCAAATTATATATTATTATTTGATTATTTATTATCTCACTCAGGTTGTGTCCAATATCCAAACAATTCACCGCGAGCTTCTCCAATTCGACTCAGATTTTTCGCACACCTTTCAACCGCTGCAATCTCTGCACGTCACCCTGCTAATCATTCATTTGAACAAGCAAAATTTCCAAAAGTAAAACAAATTTAATCAAAATAAATTGCCACTAAATTTTGGGTTTTAATCATTTTTTTTGTTCTGTTCAGCGCTTGCGAAGCGCTTTCCGCGACTGTGCAACATTTCCAACGCGAACACCAACAACAATTTACGGTATTTTCTCTGTCCATTACACAAATAACACTCGAATAATAAGTGATTGATTTTCTTTTTATCATTTATTAATTCAAAATCGTTGGTTTGGTCAATTAGTCCCGGGGTTTTGACCGGGATTTGGTCAATTTTCATAAAATCTCAGTCTTTTAATCCCGCCGATCCCAGATTTTCGTTAAAATTCAATTCCGTTCTACTTTACTTGTAACATTAATTTTGGGTAACCGTTTAAAATTTGTTCAAAATTGCATAAGGTGAACTTTAATGGCATTCGTCACAACGGCGAAGCATCAATGTACGCACAAATTGATACGCAAAGTGCACTGTGGCTCACAAAATTACGCGGTACAACTCACTCACTTTTGGTTATATGTCCCCACCAATCTAATGAAAACACCACATCTGCTGGGGGGTTTCAGGGGTGATGATCTGGAATATGAAGTTCAGTTTTTGTCACATCAATTAATTTTGTCTATGATTTTCACACAAATCTTTTGTTTGGATCCATGTTTAACACTTCATTTTGTTGATTACTGTTTTTACAAAATAAGTTGAATAGGTATTTAAATTAAAACAAAAAAATCAAAACGTGAAAATAGACAAATTCAATGAGTTGACAAAAACTGTTTACCATATTCGAAACCGTTTTCATTAGATTTCGCYAGGGGCGCACATAAGCAAAAGCACCCTTTTGATTTGTTAAAATTTATTATATTTAGTAATGTGTTTTATTGCGATTTAAATCCATTTTTTTTGTTGTTAAAAGTGAATTTTTTTATTAAAAAGTGTTAATTTAAAATTGTATTAATATATTTTTTAAAGAAATTGCAATTGCGCAGTTCGAATCGCGTGGAATTCCGTCACTGAACCCGTTTAAAGAAAGTCGCTTTGAAGCTCATGCAACAATTTTATATTTGCGTAGTAAGAGCGATCGGAAACTGATCAAATGGTGGACTGAGGAGGAGGCAAAATGGGAGGGCAGAAATTTGGGCACGGAACACGTGAAAGGTGTAAAACATTTGTCACAAAATTTGAATTTAAACGATTAATTATGAAAATTTTTATATAATAATTAATAAAGCAAATTTAGTCCTTCAAATTTGCGACATTGACTTGGATGATGTCACTGAAGATTATAAAGTAATGTACGAAGTGAATGTTGAAGACCATTTTGTTGAAAATGCTTCTTCTGGCCATACCGAAGCCGCTTGATCTGGTGAAGGCTTCAAATTTAATCTCGATTATGCTTCACCCTTATTAATTCACTGGGAATAGTTCTTTTTTTATATAAATTTAAAACTAAAATTGTTTTTGTATATTACCTATTTTTATATTGTCAGTCTGGAAATTTAAAATATGAGGACAACATTTATTACATCTTTTGGCAAAAAAAATTAACATATAAAGGATTAAATGCATATAAATCCGTTCCCTAACGATAAGAAAAATTATTTACCTATAAATAAAATTGACTATTCGGCATATAATCTGAAAAAATCGAGCTTCCATAAATACTATTAAAGTGTTATTCATAAAACATAAAAATGATTTTAAATATTGGTGATCTGATAATTCGCGAAATTCTACTTTATTAGTTTTTGTTTTTCGTTATTGCGTCCATCAGCATAGGCAATTTGTATTTGTGCCCTGTTTGGTAGCCCTGAAATTAAACAATTAAAAAAATTTATCGTTTTTCAATCAAAATAAATTACCGCTCCATCGAGCTGACGCATCCAGGCCTCCCACTCCAACTCTCCGACGCCCCAACGAATATCGCCTAAACGTTCGAAGGTGTGCTCCATTTTGCCGTTCAGTTCCGGAACAGCCGTTCGATTCATTCCATTTGCTAAAATAAAATAATTTTAGTTTTTAAATGAAATCTCGGGTCCAGGAATGACTTCAATCCGATCTCWGATCAAAAAATTCTTGATCACGAACACGAGACAATATTCCAATAAACTCAATATTATGAGCATTTTTACGTACCGCCATGCTTGGCAATTTGATACGCATGCGCAACCGCAGATTCCTTTGGCAGCACCAAATTCTTCCGCAAATCACCTGTATTTGAAATTAAATTATATTTTAATCGATTAAATTGATCAGTTTTTTTTWAAATTTTAATTTCAGAATATAACAACTAACCTGTGCGCATTGCGGAAACCTGAGTTTCGCATGCGACAATCGTTTCGTAAGCCAAATGAAAGGCCTCRTCAATTGAACTGCCACAACTGGCGAAGCCATGGTTACGGAGCATAAGCACCTTTTGAGTAGAGTGATTAGTTAAACATTTTTTGTATTGTTTTATTTAATTAATTTAAAATTAAATTACTTGGTTAACTTTGATAAAAATGAAAACCTTTTTATCTCCCAAGCTTTTGACAATTTCCTTTTTTTCCTGCACATCAGCCAAAACTCCCTGGGATTTATTTTATAAAATATTATGAGCATAAGCCTTACTTGCTTCCTTTTTTATTCAAGTCATTTTGTTTTTCAAAAATTCATCCTTTTTTGAGTGCCATAACAAACAATCTTCAAGTTATTTTTGTKCAAAATCTTAAGCACTTACGCGATATTCGTGGTATGCCACCGGTCCCAAAATCATGGCCTCTTTAAGGGTTATTTATACCAATGCATTCCATTAATGCATTATAATGAAGTCTTTATTTATTTTTATTATATAAAATAAAATTCATTATTTATATTTGCTGACAACACTGTGCAGCACCACTGTGTAATATACAAATTTGGGCCAGCTGCTGAAAACCACCTTGAATAATGGGCAGCAGCCCGCATTTCATTGCCGAAACCGCAGCTGCTGCTGCAGTGTGTAGGTGCAGCACACAACTGACGTCACGACGTGCGCCATGGATTGCACTGTGCAAGATGTACCCAGCTTGGTTGATGCCTTGAACAGAACAAGGGCAAGCTTTATTTTTACATTGTGCCACATCCCTTTGGCATGCATTCGTGCAGTGCAGCACGCATGGTATTATTATACACAATTGTAATTTAAATAAATTTAAAATGTGTGGGGCGGAAAAATGATTATGAAAAATATAATTTCAATTTTGAAATGGGGTTAAATTACCTAATCGGCTTGATCCAGGGTCAATGACGCGTCCGTCCAAGCTTATTTTTGCAAACGAGCTCGCTGTGATCTCGCGATAGAGCATGCCAAGCGGGTTGATCAAAATTTCGTTGTCATTCCCGGGTAAGCGAAACTTGGGTTTTAAATTTTAAAAAATTCAAATAATTTTGCTACCGTAATATGATTGTAGATGGACTGACTCCAGTGGAAATGGTCGATGAGTCGGTAAAGGGCAGCCAACTTGTTACGGCACTCCACCTCTTCGACGGCATACTTTTTGTTGCCATTTAGATCGGCAATTGGCACCAACGGAATTTCTGGAGGATTTTCATTAATTAAAACGTTTATTTTATTTTTTTAGAAAAAGTAATCTCGTTTTATTTTCTTAAATTGTTTTTACTTAAACAAACATTTTTTTTGCTTTTATAAAAACCAATTCGTTTTTACACAACCTCCAAGGCCATTCAGAGACAAGGAAACGTTCATTGTTTGGAGTGTGTAAGCTTTATTAAGCAAAACCTGAAAACTTATTTTTATCATTAATTTGTAATATTTCTTAMATTTATCATTTGGTACTTTTGCCATCGTTTTATGGATAATTAGTGCAAGAAACACAAATATTAGCACCAATATGAGTATTTAAATACTTATGAAAACATATTTATTAACCCATTCCCGAGGCGGCATAAATTTAACACTCAAATTGCAGTTTTTACCTGTACATAATAAAATCAGTTTTAAAGCTAGCCTCACTCAATTTCAATAAAAATGTAAAAATGAGAGGAGGTGAGTGATGGACACAAACAATGCTAGATGTGTAGAGCATAAGAAGATGGATGATGACCATTTGCACYGACCAACAGTTGGATTGATTATCGTTTACCTTCGTATTAATGATAAAAAATTGTAAATAAACTTATCAGCTGTTAATACTCCAGCGCACTGTTCGATTGTTTGCATTTAGTCTCATAAAATTCGTAATATGATACCTACTACTACCCACGTAATTATAAACTCACAAATTACTACCGTTTATTATAAAAGTAGGGCACGGATTTTAAGAGCTTTACCTATTTTTTTGCACATATGCTTTGAAGAAAGAAGCTCAAAAATGGCCTTTTCGCGTAAAATGTTTCAATTTGGAGTAACTTTTTAGTGCCTACCACCTATAAATGCCTATTTGGGGGTTTTGAGCTGTTAGTGCCTATTTGGCAATTTTCGAGATTTTCTTAAGAAAATGCTAATAAATCGAAAAATGCGCAACGTCTATTCGAAAGTAAGCAATTTGGCTGGAATTTGGAATTTAATTGAGTGAAAAAATGGCGTTCGTAAATATTATTGCAATTTTGTAGCGAATTTTTTAACATACTCAAAATTGTTTAAATCTTAATTATTTTTCCACGGGGCCATTTTGGACAATCTCTTTATTTAAAACAAAAAAAAGTCAAATTTAAAAAAAATCAGAAGAATTCGAAAATGTGTTGCGCGTTATAAGCGCGTCCCGAAACTCCTTGTTGGTGGTAAAGCACGCGTTCAACTGTGCACGATTTTCCTTGAAAAACACTCGCAAATTTTGACCAAGCAATTGAACAGGCTGCGCACAAGACGTGCCTTCATCCAGTCCAACAAATCACATAATCAGATTAGTTTGAGCAACTGTTTACAAAAAAAAAAACTGAACTTGATGGTTGCCGATGTTCACAGTCAAATCGTCGTCCGGAAAATTGAGGGGAGGAAAGGGACTGAAAAACTAAAGAAAATGTATTAAGTATCTCAAAAAAAAAAAGAATCTAAATTAATAAAAGAATTGTTTTACGATTGTTTTTGTTTTCCATTTCCCACATAACGTGCAAATTTAACTTTTTGGATTTCTTGCTCTCCCTGCTGATTCCATTTCCACAGAACAATTTGGGCCAACGGTTCTGCCACAGAATTTGACGAAACATTGCCGGCGTCCTTGATTTGTAACATTCTACCATAATCGTCCAATATGTTGAATTCACTAAACGATGGATAAATGGAATAATTTTTGAATGCAAAACATTTAAATATGTGTTAATTATTAATTACAGCGTGGACAGTGTGGCCAACTCATTAAATTTAAAAGTTTCCTTGTAACAACAGTTATGTTCCGTGTCGCTGGTCGCCCTTTCTTCGACAATTATAAATTGGTCGTATATGCCCATTATTGTGAAAAAATTTTTAAAAATCTGTTTTGGTTGTGGAATACTAAAAATTAAAAAAATTTGATTGTTTGTCGCTTTCAAATCAAACCAATCGAAAACGAAAACCCCGCATTTGTTTTCATTTTTGCCGGTTATTAAAATGTTTCAGTTTGGGCAATTGACTGATCAGAAAGCGGCAGCTCTAATTGTAACTATTCAAAATGCGCAAAAATTTCCCATCTTTTTCTCTTTACGTTTTTTAAACATTTAAAATATGAATTGAATCCAAATTTTGTACAAACAAACAAATAGGGTAAAAATGGAGTCTACGTAAGTCGCTCGAAATTCGACAAATCATATACCAATCGACTCCACTCTAAGCCTAACGCACGAATCTGCAAAAATTTTTCAGCGGAAACCACTATGAAGAAAGTTATGACCCCTCAAAGTTGGCCAAAAACCATAGGGGGGACCCTTTTGGTCAACATTTTTAGAAATTTTTTTTCTTCTAAAAATAGTCTGAAAATATGTTATTTGATGCCCTGGTTACGATCGTCAATAGAAAATCATGGCCAGTAGGTGGGGCGAGACTCCGGGCTCCGGAAGAAATCCGCACGTGACCCGGCTGGGGGTCTCGCGCGCGCCCGCTCCGCGGGTCCCCGCGCGCTCGCCCCCCAGTGGCGCTCGTCAGACTTCTTCCTCCGCCCTCCGTCTCGCCCCACTACTTGCTCCGTCATCGCATGCTCGCTGTTGGCGGGCCGTTACACGGCCTTTCATTATTATACCCGGCTTTTGTTACTTAAAAGTCGTTTTTCCTTAATTTTCAAAAATTTAAACCGGTACAATTTTGATTTTCTATTGACGAATTCTTAATCAGAACATATTTTCAGACCATTTTTAGAAGAAAAAAAATTTCTAAAAATGTTGACCAAAAGGGTCCCCCTTGTCTCTTTTTCGTGTCGATAATTTTTTCTTAAATACATTTTTATAAAATTTTTTTTTTTCAGTATCGCGTCTGTCATGTCCATTACGCTTATTCATGGGCTAATTTTTGTTGTCGGGGTTGCGATCGGAGCTATTGTCGTGTTGGTTGCTGGGAAGTTGATCGTTCGACGACGAAATCGACAAAATGTACAAATTGGCGGAGCGTAATATAAAAGGTGCATAGAAACTATAGAGAAAGAAGCCATTTTTTAATTTTAAGATTCAGTTAGTTATAAAAAAATCTCAAAAGTTTTACTGACAAATTGTCCCGGACACTTTAAACGACGATAAATATTGTCCACAATAATACATTTTTTCAGTTCAGCAAATGCACTTCTCTGGCCAAGCTTTTAATATTATTGATGGCGGAAAACGATATTTAATTAAATTATCAAATTAAATGTAATTTACTGTTGTTATTAAAGCTTATAACGGCACCATTACCCCAATAAACTCCCTAAAATATTTTACATTCTTTTTTAAATATAAAAATATATTAAGAAACTAAAATAAGCCAGTAATGTGTTGTTTTGCACGATTAAAACAACTTTTTTTTTTTAATTTTTAAAGATTAAAAAATATAAATGGTCATTTCCAGTTTAATTTTACTTTTTTATTTTTTTTATTTCTATAAATTGCAACATAAATGGTTTAGCTTTTCAAAGGAATCATTGATTTTGTTCACTTTCCACGTCTTCATCATCATTGACTTTTTTCTTCAACCGATAGATTAGCCTATCTGAGACTTGCAACATTTTTGCTATCGCACTAACCGTAAGTTTCGAATTTTTTGCCTTAATTTCATTATATCGACGCAATAATCCCTTTTTTTCAAAGTTTGTGTAACGTTTTACAAATCCTTAAAATTAAAAAAAGGCAGCAAAATTGTAACAATTAAAAAAAATTTACTTTCGATTCCAAATTTATTTTTCCATTCATAAATTGTTCGACGGTTTTTGCCTAATGTTTGCGCTATTTCTTCTTCAATTTTCCGAGTGAACTTTTCTGTGTACTCCGTCAAACATTTCACTTTTTTRATGCTGTCAAATTTTTTAATAATTTTGCGTTTTTCTTCATCAGAATATATTTTTATCCCTTATTAAATAAATATTAATTATTGTAAAAAGGAATATAAMCAAACAACCTGAGAAGCCTAAYGCCTTTTTCCATTTAAAAATAGTTGTGCGGGAATGTCCAAGTTCACGAGCAATTTCATCGTCAATTCCATTCTTCTTTTTCTTCTCTTTTAATTTATTTTTTTCCAAATATTCTTTTTTCATCGCATAAAATTTTGTAACAATTTCACGTTTATATTCTTCTGAATGCAAATTTTTTTGTTGCTGGACGATTTCCTGAACTGAATCTTCAACATTTTCATCTTCAACAGGCAATTTCCCATTATTCCGAAACATTTCATCACTTATTTGATCCAAATGTAGATCATCAAAATTTAAATCCAGATTTCCCATCAGATTTCTCGTTCTTTCATCACAATCAAAGTTTTCTAAAATCGGCTGTTCTACAATGCGATCATTTTGATCATCCCTTGGGTCAATMGTTGWTAAGTCACGCATTATTTGATCAAATGGGTGATCGGTGTCAACGCCATTAAAATAAACTTGTTCATTTGTTGGGATAGCCAACGGTTTATCAACATTTAAAAATTCATTTCTTGATTCCTCCGCTTGTTGAAATCCAGAAGATGAACTTCTTCGTTGAAAAATCGGTGAATTCGGTGTAATTATTGTTGGTTGAAATTCAGAAGATGAACTTTCTCGTTGAAAAATCGGTGATTGGAAATTCGGTGTAATTATTGTTGGTTGAAATCCAGAAGATGAACTTTCTCGTTGAAAAATCGGTGATTGGAAATTCGGTGAAATATTTTGTTCAAATCCAGAAGAACTTCTTCGTTGAAAAATCGGTGATTGGAAATTCGGTGAAATATTTCTTTGAATTTCAGTTGCCTCTGTTCCGTTTAAATTGCTATTAGCCATATCTTCGCGACTCCTCCTCTGCAATATCGAAGCACCTCCATAACGATTTCCTCCAATCCCTTCAATTTGTTCGTGAGTTTCTGTCGCAAAAACAGCCGTTGCAACAAAAATTAAATTTATAATTTGCATTAATTGTTTAAGATTCATAGGTTTGATTTTTACTAAATAATTTGTCTTAAGACTTCTTTAAAGTATTTTTGCAAAACATAAGAAAAAAATATGCAAATATATTATTGAAAAATGTTTAAATCAATATAGAATTCACCGAAAACAAATGACGTAAATTGTGTTATTGAAAAATGTTTACTTATCGAGCTGTATTTTCATTAATTCACAAAAAAAACAAATGTTTTTTGTTGTCAATCGGCTAACTTCCGATCTGTTTCAATCGGATTTTTGTTCAAAACGCATCCAACTGTGTTCGGTTTTCGATGGCTCAAGAACACGATGATCAAACGTTGACTAAAAATATTTATATTTTTTTAATAAAAAATGACAGAAACATTGCTGTGATACCTACATCATAGTAAACAGGTTCAACAATTTCCGGGGTAATTTGGCATTGCAGAAATATAAATAAAAATCATACCAAAAGAGGATTTAAAATTCCACTTTTTTTATGAGGGGGAAGGAATCCGACGGTACTGCTGATAGGCGCGATTCAGAATTAAATACCCCCAACCTTATAAAATAGGGCCACAAATTACACCTGTTAAACTGACTCTATCAAAATATTTTTTGCGTTACTTTTTTATTTGTTTAAAAACCGAAAATAATTGTTTCTAAAAATAACTTCAAAATTTCTATGTTTTTTAAGCTTTGTCCTTTAATACACAACCTGCTTTACTTGCTTTCCGTTGYAAAATGCGACGTTGAAATGTTCGTTTGCGCGCTTTTTAGGATTGCCTAAATATTAAACCACAAAATTAAATGTTTGTTCTTTTTATATTTACCACAGCACGCGAACGGTTTGAAGGTGTCCTCTTTGTACTCCAAACAGGCGATCTTTTCAAACTCTTCAATTGCCATTTTTGGGGGATGCTTTGAATGCCAATTGCCAATATAAATTACACACCTTATTATTAAGTAAAAACAAATTTGCGTTTGGTTTAATATGATTTAAATAGAGAGCGGACCTGAAGACTGGTCGAGATTTCGATCGAGATCTCGAAGAAGCACTAAAATCTCGTAAAATTTCGTCGATCGAGTGATTTTGATCGAGAATCTCGATCGGTCCGATCTCTAATTTAAACACACCCACAAATGTAGAGTGAGATTGGTTAAACCGTCTCCTAAGCGACGAATGAAATATGAACAAATTAATTATCGGCGGGATGAGTCATCGAGTCACACTATAATCTACACAACAAACACACTTTGATGGTCTGTTTTTGTTAAAATTGGGAGATTATTCATCAATTTTCAACACATTGCAATTAAAAATATATACGTAAAATTAATAAAAAATAATGCACAATTTAGGCAAACACGAATACTTATAGTTAGTACTGTTTCGTCTACCTTTAAATTTTCGCCAGATACTGTACATAGAGGTATGTAGTAGCAAAACATATAGAATTGTCTATTAGCGAAGGAAAGAATCGATATTTCCGCTCAAAACAAAATAATGTTTCAACCCCCCAAGGGCAAAACGTGTCTGTCTTCTCACAATAACAATAGAGCATTGATGAGTCAGTCAGACACATTCCATTTGGGCTAATATGGCAAGGACAGAGAGTCAGAAAGGGGCAGAGTGTTTATGTAATGCGTGGCAGAGAAAGAAAATAGAAAGAAAAACTAAAGGATAGAGAGAAAAAGAAAATAGTAATGGCAGTTTCCACATGACTCGGTTGGTGCCTTCAATTATTTCTTCCCCTCCAGCGTTTTCTCCACCATTTTGCCCCGAAAGCGCCGACCAGCAACCGACCACAGCTCATCGTCATCATTTCATCATCAATGGAAGTAAGTCGATTTTAAATTATTTCGTAAGCTTAAAAAATTGTTGGGATTTTTAAAATTTTTTATTTTATTACATCGTGAAGTTGCCTTTTTCTATTTTTTCCAAAATTTTGAATTTAAAGGCCCCGTCCAATTACTATCCACCGCCTCCCTACGACTCGTCTCAGCTCATTCAACAGCCCGACCCTGCACCGGCAAGTGCACCGATGATGGAAAAAGGGCAACTCCCCCAGCAGCAAGCATATGCAACACCACAAGTTCAGCACCAGCAAGCTGAGCGGAATCTGGTCCGCGATCTGATCAGAATCAAACAAGCCAACAATTGAAAATAATACTTGAATAAATAACAAAATTTGAGATCGCATAAATTTGACGGAATAATTTAAAATAATTTAATAATTAAAAGGTTTGACTTATACGATTTTCTTTCAAGTGTATGGCTTTTTTTGAGTAATCAGGGAAAAATAATTAAAAATAAGCCAATCGGCACATTAAAATTAAAAAAATCAAAAATGTTTTTAAGTAAAAACTGGCCACATTAAATACATTTCAGCCGATTGCCATTGCTCTGCAGAATGGCCCAAGAATGAAACTGCACATTCTGTTGAGCGTGTTGCTGTGCATTCTGGGCTGGCTGCCGGCCGTGTTGCATGCCGTATGGTACTGCTACTTCTTCAACAAACATTGACTTCTGATAAGCTGATCAAATTCATATTGAGATGAAATTGAATTGGTTTTTGATTTTGATCATTTTTAAAATTCAATGGATCGATCTTATACAAAAAAAACATTGTTGCTCTGCAGCAAACAGCTATTTGTCCCATTCACTCTCATTAGTGTCAGGGTTTCTACATAAGCCGAATTTAATTATAATATGAGATTCTTTTAAATTTATTTACCGTTAAATCCCTGACACAAAGACGCTTAATGATATCTCATTAATTTTTTCCACTTCTAAGTAATATTAAATCCTATTTACATTTTCAATGCATTATAATGAATAAAGCTGAATTTCACGAAAACTCTTTTATTATTTTGGATTGCTGAACATGAGATCAGAATCTCCAAGTCTGGATTCTCGGATTGTATTTAGGTTCGTTTTTATGCTAAATATTTGCTGGCAATTGGGTGCTTTTTTACTGCCGGGTCACGTTGTACGAACTAACTCCTGCTGCTGTCAAGTGAAGTGCGGTACTGCTCGCCCCCGAGCGATTTTCGACGCATTTCAA
>MEIZ01000322.1:24300-65269 GCA_001723225.1 Globodera ellingtonae | reverse complement strand
GGGGTTCGGAATTGGTCGAAATAGATGTCAGATTCGGATTCACAACCTGAAATCACCTAGAAAAAAAATTTCGAATAATTGTTCGAATTCGGGTTCGGGGTTCGGAATTGGTCAAAATAAAAGTCAGATTCGAATTCTACGACCCCGAAAACCCCTAGAAGTGTGTTTTCAACATTAAAAAAAAATTTTTTTTCAATTTTTCCTAAAAATCACCGCTTTGGAGCGGATACATCCGCATATGATTTCTGTAAGGGGACGTGCCATATTCTATTTATGATACGCTTTTAATTGAAACGCGCGCACGATATGTCATATGGAAAGTCATGTGCCGCGGATGATATCACTTGTGATATCATACACATATCTCTGATATCATACCCGATCTAATTGAACCGCACATATGACACCCCCATATGACATATCATGGGCGGCACATGATTTTTCATACGATTCAATTGAAACAGAAATTTTGCATACGATATGATATCGTATCATAGGATCATATCGGAGATATGACACAATTGAAATAGGCCTCTGGAAGGGAAAGATTTTTATTTACTTTACTTTTCGTAAATATTTCATTTGCATGTCAGTCTCTATGCTATTGAATTATTGATTATCTCATTTTGTTATGAAATATTTGCCAATTTACATACATATAAACATAATCCATCGAATAATATTACCTTTTTTTAAATTCAAGTTAAAATGTTTGAATTATATTTTTATTTTTATTTTTTATATTTCTTTCTTTTTTCGCAGTGTTATTCATGCAAATTTGAATTAGGTGAGTTATTTAATATTTCTAATGTTTGTAACTATTTGATGTAATTAAATTCATTTTATTTTATTTCCGATTTATGCACTAATTAATTTCAATTTTAATTTAGAGATGAAAATAGATGCAGTTGATGTCAAATATTCAGCATTATTCAAAATGCCAACGGAAACTGAACAAATAAGTGAAAATTCCTCGGAAATAATTGTGGACGAAACGTATAAATTGGAATTGGAGGCAATGGGTTTCGCCGCTTTTTCGATGAATTTGTTTCAATCGGTCGAAATAAATGAATTAAACAATAAACAGTCAATTGTTTTTCATGAACAATTAGTCAAATTTAAAATGATGAGAAAACAATTTAAACCATCTGCCGAATATAATTGTGAAATGTGGAAGTTTTGGCGCGGTCTTGTTAACATGAATGGTAATTTGTTTAATTCGGTTTCATTATTAAATGTTCAAGTACAAATAGGAAACTCTGTCCGCTACACTCTTCTGGATTTTATTTTTACAATTTTTATATTTTTTTTCAGAATGAATTTCTTTTCTAAATTTAGTAAGGGTGCGATGGTGCCGATTAAGGCCACCTGGACAACATTTAAAAAAATGTTCGTTTTCGTTTAAATACATGATGCCAATATATACCTCTCCAAATTCAATGCTCGTTTTTTAATTAAGCATTATAAAAATAATTTAAATTACAGTTGAACTGCGTATGCCGACTTCTGATTCAAATATTCTTGGCTTATATGATGTAAAAACTAATAATGAAATAAAATGCACTAAATTTGTGGAAATGTTGGAGAAAATGAGCAACGATACGGTTTCAAATTCTTTCGGTGAAAATCTGGATCATTTTCCACGCGTGGTAAGGGAATATGCTGAGAGTTGCCGATTGGCCCATTTTTGTGCAATTGCAATATTATTAAAATCTTCATCGACTTATACAAATGATGATGTACTGCTAGCAAATGATAAAGCATCAAATCACCTTTGGTAATAATGTTCATTCAATTTTGAGTTGTTGCCCTAAATTTTATTTTACCTTAATAAAACAATTTAGAAATTTGCTCTAATTATTTTGATTTGGGAGCCTTTTTAAACATGTTAAATAATATTTTTTTTAAATTAAGGAAATTTACTGAATTTTTTAACCCAGAAAAATTAAAGAACGAGACAAAATTTACTTATAATTTGCGCATGTTGGGAATGAAATGTCGCGAGCACGGGAAATGCCAACAAATAATTCAGTTAAAACTTGCACTTAAGAAATTGCTTGGCCCAATTTTGTTGTCAAAATTAGAAAATGGAAATCCGTTGACAATGTCGTTTGGTAAAAAATAATTGATAAAAAATCGGGACTTTTGCAGGGACAAAAATTTTTGAACATGTAGGAATTAATTATTTAATTGTGTTTGATTTAAATTTAAATTGTATTAAAATTTGCCCAATTTTTTTAAGATATTGTTGATGATGCACAACTTGCATTGGATTATAGCCAAATGTTTTTAAAAGATTCAAGAGATACATTAACTGCGGAGGCCAGAGTGTCAACACAAATATTATTTTCCAAAATATTGAAAATTTATTCCACAATTTACCAAATATTCAAAACTGATCGAGAAAGAGAGGACGTAAACAAATTTCTTGAACATTGTTCTCAAATTTGGCAAAAAGGGCTCATTGTTTTTGCCACACTGCCGGACATGAATTTTAAAACGCTGACATTGTTTTTTGAATTTTGGAATAAATTGGCTAAACAATTCAACAAAATGCCAGCGTTGAAGCGACGCCAGCGAATTACGGTATTATTCAACAAAAAGGACCGTACGTACGGTAGCAATTCACTTCGGGCTGAATTATATGAAGCGCATGCGCAGAATATGCTCCGATTTTATGAAAAAGGCGATAATTCGTTCAGCAATTTTTTGGAACAATGCGAACTGGACGGTGAAGGGCGTAAATATAGAGTGCGGCAATTCTATTTGGACGAAATTAGCACCAATAAAAATTTGTTTGAAAATTTGCAAATTAAATACCCAAAATTGAAAGCGATGCTGCGAATTGGTACAAAAATTTTAAAAAATTGTATTTTAAATGTTTAAAATATCTTTATTGCCCATTTAAAATTACAATGTTTAGAGTTAACTGGAGAAAAAATTATACAAATACAAAAAAGAAATTACATTAAATTTATGAAAATCGGAAACGATGAGAACACATGGGAGAYAGCTAAATTTCTGCTAAATATTTTGGTATACTATCAATGGTAAATATTTCTTATTTTGATCAATACCTAAAATTATGGTTGGACAAAACCGGATATTATCCGGGTCCCCCGGATACCGGATAGCTCAAAAACACCCGGATACCGGTTCCGGATCCAGCATAATTTAGCTGTTATCGTTCACGACCGGATACTTTTTATCCAAAATTGTCCCATACCGGTTCCAGATTATCCGGTTTTGTCCAACCCTACCTAAAATCTAACGAGAAACCCGAGAACGGAGACTCCAACATGCCAAACCTTATGAAGCGGTACATGCGAGGAGGGTTAACTTTTGTTGTCTCTGCGGCTAGTCCGATACTTTTTTTGCGGGTGAGCGAGACCGAAACTCTCGAGCATCACTACAAAACATGAAATAAACCCCAAGAATGAATAAATTAATTAATTTTTGTTCTTTTATTAAGGTTCAAGAATCATTTTCATACTTTGTCAATTGCTAAGCGGGAATTGATGGATAACCAAATGGGTGAATTCGAATTGGTGATGAACAGTACGGAGGAAATTGGTGAATTTGTTGAATTTGAAAAGACAATTCTCAACGATTTATATTTGATCAACAAAATATTCTTTTCCAATGACAAAAAGTCAGTGCCAAACTCTTCAAATGTGAAAGATGTTCAGAAYCTGTTTTTGTTTTATTTGCATGAAGAGGCCATCGGCGCGTTGTTTAAAAATGAACAATTTACTGAAGCGATAAAAAGTATTTCTTTGAGTAAATTTCCCTTTTTAAATAAACAATAATTTAAAGACATCGGCGTTGACCACAAACGTCTGGCCCATATAATTTCTACAAATTCGGAACCATTTAAACGATTGATAATGGAAAGCGATGGCACAATTAATAGTCCACCGGTTTCTTTGACAACAAAAGACCAAAAAGCTGACATTGATGTTAACTCAAATGGAAAAGGCATTGAGCTAAACTCTTTAACGGATCAGACAGAAAGCGAACAGTTTAAGGAGATCAAATCCAAATATCAAYGTAAATGAAACAAATTTTGTGTTAATTTGTAGGTTATTTAAAAAATCCGCCCCCGACGGTGATTAAAATAAGTTTTAATGATTAGTCTCACAAAGATATGAATTTAGTTTTGAAACGCTTTTCCGTCAAATTTTTTCGAAACGACTTTGCACCACAGTCGTCGTCTACCTAATTTGATTTTATAAAAAAGTAAAATTTTAATATTTTTCAGATTAAATTATATTTTTATTCGTTAAGATGAAGGAAAGTATGAATTGATGCACTTTTATATGGACCTTATGCTGAAAGAAGCTCCCATCCAGGAAAACACCAAAAAACAAATTGGCATTGATGCGATATATTTTCACCATAAAACAAAGATAATCGATTCTTTGGGGAATTTTGTGAAACTGATCAGCGAACAAACGCAGCCAAATCCAGAATTGGAACAAACCTTCAAACAACTAACACGGGAGGCTGAACAATGGCAACTTTTTTTGACGCCAATTGACGCAGAACAAAAACAAAGCAAAATTTGTTTAATGAAAATTATTTTGCAAAAGCTAGGGATGAATGACTTGAAATCGGTAAAATTTTTTAAATTAAAAAAAATTTAACATTTAAATTAGGATTTCTTAAAAGAAYAAGCATCGGAACAGTGGGAAAAGGCAGATTGTGAAAATGCTGAATTTTCTGCAAAATCCATTGAATATCAATTGAAATCACCGCACATTGAAGCGGTTCACACATTTGCAATTTCGCGCTTGTTAAGAAAATTACCAAAATTTGAACAATTTGTCAATGAAAATGCATTCACTTTCCCAGGAATTCGTCAATTTGGTATTTTTTATTATTTTTTTGTTTTGTTAATTTGTCGCTTGTAAATAAATGCCTGTTTCTTACAGCAACTTCGAATTATGTTGAAAGTTTGAATTTGTACAAAAGAATTTTTGGCGAACAGAATGATCAATTGGCGATGGAAAGTGAAGTAATTATCGGCCTAAAATATCAAATCAAGTCGGTCTCAATCACCACATTAATGATTCATCAATCGATCAACAGTGCGCAGTTTGATACAGTTCGTGCCGAAGTGTTTGCAATTTTAACAGTTTTGCAAATTTTCGCTGACAACGATCAACAGCAGCAGCAGCCCCAGGCGATGCTTCGATTGTCCTGCCCGTTGATTTATTACCAACAATTTTTGAATGCATTAGCCAAACCATTCTGCAGAGTCGCATGGAAAACGCCGTATAATTGTTTCATACAAAATTATGAGCAAATTTTACAGACCCAACGTGAACTGCTCACAGTAGTCCATTCGGGTTTTTTGCAAGCTTTTTTGCTCCAAAATGATATTGACGATGAATTGATTACAATTTTACGGGAGAAAACGGGAGCATTTATGAAATTGGAAAGGCTGATAGGAGAAGATCAAATAAAACAAATTTGGGGAATTCCGGAAATCAGACAAAAGCTATTCAATCGAAATTGTGAGTCAATTTGCAATGAATTTGTTTAGACTTTGAATTAATTGAAAAAGGCACTAAATTAATTTTGAATATTAAAATTAGACTAAATTTGATCAAAAACAAAGGATCAGCGCCATGCAAATTCAAAATGTCTTTTTTGCTTTAAAAACATGCATTTGCCTTTAGCATTAACACATTTAATGTTAAAAAAAWTTTTAGTTTTTCTTAACAAAACGCGTCTTCTTGGCCATTATTATCGTTGCATAACAAATCCCAATGGAAATGAGCGTATAAAAGAGCGTTTGGCGGCTGATTTTACAATACTTTACAATTATTTTGGCAGCATTTGTCGTGAAATCGCTAACATAAAATTACGCAGAGAGCTTGAGAAAGAAATTGATTCGTTGTGGCCCTTTTTTCGCATTTTTTACGATGAATTTTTTCCCACTTTAAAAGAAATGTGCCATGCAAGTTTTATAGAAGAAAGCCTACTGTCGCGTGAGTTTTGTTTGATCCGTTTTAAAAAAAATTAAATGTTTAAAAAATAAGTAAATACCGTATTCCCTCTATTAGTAACCCCGGGGGTTACTATTTTTCAAACTTCCTTATTTTTTATTTAGATGTTACAAGTTTTTTGAACAATTTAAATAAAAGAACAAAATTAAATATGCACGGATTTTCGAAAAAAAAATGGAATGAAATGATTCAATTAGCGGTGAGTAACGCAATGAACGTTGTATTCATTCGGGGAATTCAAGAATTGTGGAGCCCATTGAATTCATACAAAAATTGCATTTCAAAGAATTTCAAAATTTTGAGAAAATAGAAAATGATAAAGAATTAAGCAAACAATTTGCTATCTTGGTAGAAGGTTTGTTTGTTATAACAAAAGTCCATATTTATATTAATCATTGTTTGCACATATTTTTGAGATATGCTCAAAAATGGCATTTTCGTGCAAAACCCGACTTTAAAATTTTGTAGAATTTCTGGAACGGCACAAATGCCTGTGGATCTAAAACGATCGGGCTGCCCTTCCTGAAATGATTCCATCTCCGGTCCCGTACCCCGATGTTGAACACATTTAATAAGAGAAGAACATTTATTAAGGGGGATAATTAAACCTGCCCCAAAGCCCCTCCACAAAATGTTGTAAAATTGGAAGGGGCGGGGGAGAATGGATGTAAAGTTCGGAAAAACGACTTGGACCCGCCCGGGCGGGCTTTCCAGGCGAGCATTTTTTTGGGTTTTAGCCCGGATCGATATGTGTAAAATTTCAAAAGATTTGAGGAAAATATTTAAAAGCGGATGAAATTTGCATGCTAAATTAACAAAATTAGTGCAAATGCTTTTTTTTTAGTGAGCACGATATGGCATATTATTGACATTTTGGAGCATATTTATCCGAGCTCCAGTTATATTATTAAAAACTAAAATTAATATATTTAAATTTAATACTATAAAAGCAATATTTTGACAGATTTACGCCAAAATAAAAATGACATAAGAAAAAATATGGCAAATCTTTTGACACTTGAGGATTCCAATAAATTTTTACAACAAATAAATGCCGAATTCGATGACCAAAAGTTTGGGTTAATGCAAATGAATGAAAATGGCAATGGAATAATAAAAAATGAACAGAAAAGGAATAAAAGAAATAAAAAGAAGAAAAATAGGAAACAAATTCTAAACGTTGAAAATTCGATTAGTACAGAAAATGAAGAAGAAAAAAAAGAAAATAAAATTACAGAAAATGAAGAAAATATAAAAGAAAAAATTAGTGAAAATAAAATTACAGAAAATGAAAATGAAAAAGAAGAAAAAATAGTTTGTGAAAATAAAATGGGTAAAAATAAGGAAGTAGAAGAATGTTCGATAACCAATAATTCAAATATACAAAATTCAATAACTACGGCAAAAATTATAAATGATGAAACTCTATTAGAAGAATTAGAAAAGTTTGATTCGCTTACCGGTTTGTATTTTTATTTAAAATAAAATGACCTAAATTAAATTATATATATAAATTTAAAGTTAATTAAAATTTAGATTTTTGCGACGAAATTAATTTATATAAATTATTTTACGCTTTTTTATTGTCTCCGTCCGACGAAAAGCTGCTCATTCTTGAGCTAGGCGCAATTATTTTGGAAACAAACCAACGACTTGAAGCGATTGATCAGATCAAAAATAATGTAAAATCCAAGACTAAAATTGACACTAAATCAATGCTTCATCAAGAATTTGAAAAATTGTTGGAAAATAAGGACAAAAGTCGAACGGAATTGGATGATTTGGAGTCAAAATTAAAGCTATCTTTGAACAAAATTTTGGAATATTCCAACGATCTTTCTTCCATTTTAAATAAAATTTACGAAGATAAATTAAAAATGCAAATTCTTTTAAAACATTTTGCTTTCACTATAATAAATTCAAGCGAAATTGACAATTATTGGTCAAAAGTTACCAATAAACAAAAAAAAGAAAATTTATTTCATTTACTGCAAAATCGACAAGGCGTTAACCGTTTTGAAGGGCTGAAAATTGGATGGAAGAAAATGTTTGACCAAATTAAAATTGGTAATAACGTAATATTTAGGCCCCGGGATTTAAAATTTTCGAAATGTTAATCATTTTGAATTTTTTTAGGGCAATATTTATGAAAAGTGTTTAATTTTTTTTGTAGTTTCATACGAAAGTTTATCGAAAAATTATGTTTAACTTAAAGAATGCTTAGAAATAAATAGGATAAAAATAGGTCTTCGCCTAAACCCGGGCCGCTATAAAATTAACAAAAATGATTAAATATAATAAATTATTAAGATAATGTGTTCTATGAAAAATATGAGAAAAAAGGAGGTTCGAGCATTTTAAGTCCTGCTTTTCCAAAAATATCACAGCCCGTAAATTTCATGGAAGGAACATTGGATGAAGAACAACGTAGCAATGCAAGTGTTTGCTTTATATTACTAAACAAATTTTTTAATATCTTATAAATTGAAAAAATAATTATTTTAGTTCGAGCAGTTTTTAAACAATTTTATTAAACGAAAGTCGGCTGAAAGCATTGAAGAATTTAATCAAAAAATCAGGGGCACATTAACCACTCTTAATTGCATTGTCAATAATTGGGTTTGCAAATATTTTGATAAAATTAATTCTTATTTAATATTATTAATTTTTTTATTCATTAGTCTGATAAGCAAGCTCGACTGTTAATTGCCGGCTCACTTTTGCTCGGCACACATACTTATGATTCGGACATTGATCTGATTTGCATTGTGCCCGGAAAAAGCATAAAACAATCAGATTTTTTTGGCAAATCGGGCACTGTTTGCAACCAAAACAAATGCTCTGATGAGACACATTCAACGACATTGTTTTGCCGTCTTTGTGAAGTAAAATGTTTTTTTAAATTAAAATTTTTAGAATACCTATCATAAAATAAGCGCCAAAATGTAATTAGTGATAATCATTTATAATAAAAAATTAAAATTAAACTAATTTTAGAATAAAAATGTGGAAGAGCTGATAAAAATCACTTATGGCACAATATTTATGCTCAAATTCAAATTTAATGGCATTCAAGTTGACATTCCGTTTGTCTCAATTCCCGATCGAAAAAATTTGCCCGTCAACCTAAGCGTGGAAGGATTGGAAAATTATTTGAAGAAATTTGCTTTAGAACAAAAAAACCAATACGAAAAACAAATTCGAATTTTGTCGAGTAATCTTTAAAATGCTTAAAATTTAATATTTTATTGTTAAAATACTATTTATAATCATAAWACAAATTTAATTTATTTAAGGCTATTGTTCAACATTATATATTTCGAATTTGATATGGGAGGAAGGTGTTCATTATGTGCAATTGAACTTTATGGCAACAGAAAACTTTAATCAACTTAAATCAAAAAAAGACTCAAAAAATTATAAAAATTTTCGATTTATGCTTTTGGCATTGAAATTATGGGCAAAAAGTATGCACCCAAATATTATTAATTTTATTAATAAATGTAAAAAATCATTAAGACAATTTTATTTATTCAAATAAATTTGGCTACTTGAATGGCGTCAGTCTGACAATAATGGTCGCCAAAATTATTTTGCTTTATCCAAATGCATCAATTCTCTTTTTGCTGAACAAATTTTTCTTGGTTTTTGCAACAAGGTCATCTATATATATATAAGTTTAATAAATATTTTTTTATAAAAAAATTAAATTATAGGCCACTGAATGTGCCATTAAAAATAAAATTGAATACCGAATCAAACACAAATAATTTGGAAGAAGACAGCCATTTAAGGGAGGTAATAATGCAAATTTATACGCCAATATCGCCTGAACAAAATGCAGCAAAATTTGTCACTCATTCAACGGCAAGAATTATTCGYGAAAATATGCAAAAGGGTAAATATTATATTTAATTTAACATATTTTATGTATTTATTTAAAACAAATTGGCAATTATATTTTAATTAACACAATAAAAATTATTTTTTCTCTTAAAGCATTTGCCCAAATCCAACAATTGGGCACTGAAAACATTGATTGGTCTATTTGGCTGGAGAACAKGGAGAAATTTATTGAAAAGGTAACAAAGACAATCTTTTTTATTTTCCTATCAAAAAGTATTTATTTCCTGTACATTTGCAAATAATCTGTAGAAGCATTTTATTTAAAATAAAATTTCAGCACGATTTTTACATTTTAATRAATTGTATGTCCGAGGGCGAAATTGGAGTTAGCAAATTCTGTCAATTTGTTGAGAGCCGAATTCGTTTACAATTGGTCTATGACATTGACAAAAGYGGWGGAAATGTTGAAGCCCAATTGTACCCGGACCTTTTCCAAGAAAGTTGCAAAATACCAAATAAATTAGTCGAAACATGCTTTAGGTACGTATATTTAAATTGATTTTATTTAATAATTTTTATAAAACAGCAAATGATTTGGAATTGCTAAAAAATAGAAAAATAAAATAAGCAAAGAGTAAAGCGTAGAACAAGTCGGATTTAACAAATTTCTAAGCTCGAACCCGAGTCAGGGTTCTTCTGATCCATTGTCATAGAATCTTATATAAATAGTCTGAATATACATTTATATTTTAATACAATTAAAATTCAGCAAAAATTTTTGTAAAATTTGGCTGATTGGTGTGAATTCYAATTCGTACATTGAATACGTCAAATATGAGCTGACTATTTTTGACTTATCAATCAYAAGAMCATTTTTGAAGTARAACCCGCCAAATGAAGAAAGTGAAAATGCGTTTAAAAACCCGACTTTATATAACATTGATGAAGAATACGGGAAATTGAAATTTGATATGAAATCCATCATTTTAACAAAGGAAGAGTTAAAAGAAACAAATGATTAAACAACTAAAATTAAGCATCATTAATCGAACTTTGATTTGAATTGATTTGTTTATATAATTTTTAATGTGAAAAATAAATTTAAAATTAAGTTTTACGCTATAGTCACGAACAGGGAGGCCAGAATGCTTTATTTTAAWGCAAATGCCATAATTTTAGAAAGTTGCCTTATTTTTTAACATATTTTCACACTTGCGATAAATTGCCCAAGGGAAAGAATACCCGAAAATAATGCTCTTGATTCGTACAATTGAAGTTAAAATCTTTAAAATTTCTCAATCCGTGAATGAAAGCGGCGATAATTCAATTGAACTGAAAATGTAGCATTTAGCGGCATTTAGAGAACAAAGAGAATATGCAGCGATAAGTAAATTTTTCGATAATAATTTTACGGTTGTCATCAAATTATGAACTTTTTCATTGTTATCGTTCAAAGCCCGTTTCGAGCTAAAAAAATATTTAACTTATTGGAGCAACGCCGTACACGAGACATAGACGGCGCTGGTCTCCTAGTGCCACATTTGTCGTCATTGACGGGGGTTTTGATGAAAAGATGAATTGGGTTTTTATCTATAAAAATCAAGGCCTAAAATAATAATAATAATTTTGATTTATTAAATTAAAAAGTTTTTAATTTTTGGTATTGTCGCAATATTCATTTCAGTTAACCCCAATCGTAACGCAATTTTCTTTAAATTAATTGGGGAATACTGGAACCTCTTTTTTTTGTTACAAACAAGAACATTGCTAAACTCCGATCAAAAATGAAATAATTGTAAATAAACTTAATTGACGTGGCGAGCGATTGCAACTTAAAATCAATTACTCTTAATCAATTGTTAAATATAACTTAAACTTACTACTGCGTTTTTCTTCTTTTTTCTCTCAACCAAACACTTTTTTTATATTATATCATTTTTCATAAAAAATTTGATTGCAAATTTTTATTCAGTCCGTTATTATTGATTAATATTTTTAAACATTTTTTTAATCCATTAAGCTTCAAATAGTTTTATTAAAATGTGTTGTAACGGTTGCACTGACATGTGGATGTGCTGCTGTTGTTGTCAAGTGACAAAAGTGAATTTGCTATTGAATAAAATTAATTTGTCCGTCAAAAATATTAAAAAATAAAATTTTAAACATACAAAAGCATTAAAATATCAAATGAATTCATTCAGGGTGCCCAAGCTGTGGCTTGGATTTGTCTGGTGCTTGGCTTCCTTTGCCTGCCATTTTCAATTATATTTTTTGAAAAATCATTGTTATATTATTTTTTCATTTTTATTGCGGTAACTTTTTTAAAATTTAATTAAATAATTTTTCAAAAAAATTGAGGCCGTTCTGCCGTTCTTCAGCGGAATTCCAATTATTGTGGGCGAATTGCGAGGCAAACCGACACATGGAATGTATTTGCCATTCCTTATCATTTTTGTAAGTTTAAATTAAACGTCGGGGGCACCAACCTTAATTTGAAATTTATTTATTTTTAATATTTTATTATAGGGAATTGGATTTATTGTCAATTTAAGTGCTGGAATAATAACACTGCAACTGACTAAAACAAAAGGTAAAATTTGGTGATTGTGGCGTAGACGGGAGGGAGGGGGATGACTTTAAATGCCTTTTTATTCTCCGATCCGTCCAAAAACGAAAAAGTAAACGGCCGCTCTCTCTCGTCCATAACAATGGAACAACAAACGGCCAAAATATGGACTAAAAATGTGCTAATTCATTTTTGGGGGGTGATTTTTTGAATAAGAAAATTGGGTTTTATTGCATTTAAGTGGGGCGTTCACTGCAGTGCACTTTATTCTAGGCTAGCACGGTACTGAAGTATCCACCCTGGACTGAAATGTTGGTCCCGGGGGTTTTCAAGCTTTGTTCTGAAAGGTCCCGGTTTTTCGCGTTTTCAAAAATCTTTATTTTTTGTCCCTTATTCTCGGGTTTTTCCAAAAGTCCCGGTCTCCCATGCTACCGCATTTTATTCCATTCGCTTAATAACTAGAGCCCGGACTTGAGCTTCGAGCGAGATATCGAGGTCGAGATTCTCGAAAAATCTCGGGTCTCGAAAAATCTCGAGCCGGAACAGTCGAGATTCGAGATTTTTGATACAAATTTTTTTATTTATCGAAAAGATAATTGTCAACTAATCGTAAGGAGAAAAGCTTTTAATTCAGCAATGGTAGAAGTGGGAACGAGTCCGGAGCCAATTGTCCGTGCCTTTGGTGCGCTTGGTTGGCTTCTGCTGTTGGCGCTGGACGTATGGCTGTACACAATTGTGCTCCGTGCCTACTTTTTTGTGAAAAGAAATGCCGGGCACCGGGTCAGAGATGGAAATTGGAAGAGCGCAGACATTGCACTTTAAATGCCAAACATTTGGTTTCTTTCGATATTTTCTACATATGAACAGCTCGGTGGTGAAGGGGTGGAGGAGGAGGTGCTGGTTGCTAAAGGGATGTGCCGTTTTTTCATTTCCCGTTTATGGAAAATTGATTTAATTTAACAAATAAAATAAAAGTAATCAAAATTGTACAATTAATTTTATGGCAATGTACAAAGCCCCGTTTATTTGGTAAATATCGCCATACGCCATACAAACATTTACAGAGTTTTCTTGTTGATTTGCCTCTTTTAAAATGGGAATTATTAATAGAAGAATATTTATTATACTTACATTCTTCATTAAAAGTCGTAAAATAATTAGAATAGCATGTACAACTTTAAAAAATATAACAATGCAATTGATAACATTGTGAGGAAATGAAAAACATTTATATTTTATGAATGCCCGTTCTTCATTATAGTTAAAAGATAGGAAGATGGCACATTCCACGTTGATTTGCCATTCTTTTTTTTGATGCTTTTTTTCCGTCGTCAAATGATATTTAAATCCCTCAGAAACGGCATATGCCATCAACCAATTCCATTCACAAATTCGACAAGACTTAAACAAAATGGCCAATCCTTCAACTCTGCTTGGTATGTTCTCCGCCATCGCAATTGCCTGGGTGCTGATGAGCGATTTCTGCCTGGCGGCACCTAATGAGACTCAAACTGTGCTAAACAAATGGGAATTTCTGATTTCAACTTTAAACATTTTAAATGGTGGCTCATTACTGGATAATTTTTTGAGAGTTCAATGCTTCCAGCTTCAAGTAATTTCATATAACTTTGGGTCAGTTTGTAAATTTTTGGAAATTTTTTTCCACAAATCTAGCTATAATCTCTAATCATAATGCCAATCGCGGACGTTTTAAATACCGGGTTTAAAATTTTAATCAAATTCTTTAAAATTGCCACTCAAATAAACCTCGTCCTATCAAAAAACCCGGTTAACCGGGTACGAAATCATAACCGGGCCCCCAAATCCCGGGGTTTAAACCCGGTCTTGTCCTACCCTAGTTGGAATATCTTTTCCCGTTTATTATAAGTGAATAATGAACTTACAACTTTGATAAAATTTTAACTCTCTTCTACTATTAAAAATAAACCAACTTTATCCGCCAACAATTTTATTATACGAGAATAAGGGTTTTAACAAATAAATCACATGGTGATTAATGCCAAAATGYTCGCATAATTTTTTTTGATCAGAGTGATCAGACTTTTAACATTTTAATCGAAGCCATTGTGCGTGCTTTAGCAGTTAGGGTTGGGGAAAGTTTTCAAATACCAATCGGCGAAAACATTATGCAATTTTGTGTCGTTGGTTTCTGCGAGAAATTAATATTACTTAGTTATATATATTTAAAAATTAAAATTACGAATTTTGTCGTTTTTCTTCTTGCTACTGAACCATTTTTCGAGTTTTTCATCTAAAATTTTTTTCTTTTCTTCCATATCTCTTTTCAAGCTAAGAGTTCTGCTGTTTTTGAACGATTCCTGTAGTAAATTAGTTCGACTATTGTTCGAAGTTTTCATCATTTTTGGCGGAGTGAAAGACAAAGATTTGTTTAAGGGTTGATGTTCTTTTAAAGAACTCAAATTTCTCTTAATTTGATTTTATTATATAATAATAATAATAGAAATAAATTATTGTAATGATTCAATTTTTTAAACTATGCCTCCAAATTTGTTGGGTTGAAAGACAGAGACTTCTTCAAGAGCTGCGACTCAACGATATTCGCAGAACTCTGAAATTGATTTATTGCACGTTGTTGGATCATATTTTTTAAATTGTTACGAATTAATATAGTAATATAAAAAGGTTTATAAATATCAAAATAATAAAACCAAAAAACCGAATTGGATGTTTTTGTAGCTTTGGCTGAAGAATAGAGCTCGGCATACACTTGGCTAACGGAATAAACGTTATCCGAATTGTCGGAACCAATTGAATTAGATCGTGAGGCACTAAAAATTAAATTGCATAATTTAAAATAAAAATTAAATTAAATTACAAACAAAATACAAAATTAAAGCTGTTTTATTTATAATAAAAATTTTTTTATTTATCTTAAAGCTTAACAATTATTACCTATTATCTTCTTCGATTGGACTTCCAACTGTTCCCGTCAAGGCATTGGATAAAAAGGCCAAAATAAAAATGTTAAGGATTGAGAACATAATAAAATAATTTAAAAGAGTTGGAATTTAAATAAGTTAATATCAACTTCTTTTTATATATGTAATTTTAGTCTGAAAAATGTACACGAAAAACAGGGAAAATATGCGTATGATAACACAAAATTGTTTTTAAAATTTTTAAAAGTGATGTAACCTTGTACAGGGTGATATTAATAGTCTGTCTTGACGAACAAATAAACGGAAATCACGGGAAAATTCATTAATTGATTTTTTATATTCAATTGGCTTTTTCATTTATAATAGCGTCATTAACAAAATTTATTTTGAAATAAAATTATATGTTTTAATTTAACAGTCGTTTTTTGCTTTGAACAAAATAATAGCTACTACAAATGGATTCGTTATGGAAAATAATTATTTTTGAACTGCATAAGCATATAATTCAACATCTCAAAAGGTTATCTATTTTGGTTAATCAATTTCAGAAAATTCACAATGTGACCGATTGTAGTGTTATTAAGAGTTACTTTTAAATTGATATTAAATATTTTTTTGTTTTAATTAATAAAATTTATTAAATAATGACTAAAATAGACTAATTGCCCTGCTTTTTAACTTTATTCTCCAAGAAAAATCGACAAAATTACGAGTTGCAACTATTTTGAGACGATAAACATTTAAATAATTAAATGAGTAATTTGATTTTTTTGGTTCTTCATTCTTCAAAAATTTAAATTAATTCGTTTCTAAGAGTCTTTTAATATATACATTGAAATATTTTTATATATAAAAATGAAAAAAATTGCTATCAATTTTAATAAATACCTTCAATTCATTGCACATAATTTTAGTGTAATATAAACAATAATAGGAAAGTTTTTATGTCCTCCCATGTGGTCTAGTGGTTAGGATTTGTGGCTTTCACCCACACGGCCCGGGTTCGATTCCCGGCATGGGAATAAATTTTTTTTCAAAATTTAAACAAATTTAAATGTTGTTCAATTACTTATGCTGTACATAAGTTTTTCGCAAAATTTTTTGGATATTTAAAAAAAAATTCATAACTTGCTTAGCGGCGGATTACCTTGCTCTCTTAATGTTTGTTGGACATGTTTTCTTTGTTTCTTCCCAAGTCCATGATTTCTCCTCTTTTTATTAATTTTTATGGTGCCTCTAGCAACTAGAGACCGGTCGAGACGAGATCTCGAAAAATCTCGTCTCGAGATCTCGCTCGAAAAAATGACCTTACGAGATTTTTCGAGATCCGAATCGAGAATCTCGTCTCGAATCTCGCTCGAAGCTCAAGTCCGGTCTCTACTAGCAACTATTCCTCTGGACCGAAAACCAATGCAGACTCTCTGCAAAACATTACACAATTCAGACCAAGTTTTATGCTTTTTGGGAGTTTAAACAATGCTTATCAAGTCTGCAAAAAAAAGGGAAAGATTTTTCGTTCAGCAAACATTTTGTTCTCGCTATGCAAAACGTCAATTTCCGCTAATGTAAAGATTGTGAAAGGAAAATAAGTGCCAAACAAACCCGGTTCTTCAACWAAAGCACAATTTGGGTTTTGGCTCACAGCTGCGGTCCATTCAAGAGACAGTGGAAAAAAATATATCCAGAAAAAAGGCAACATTTAATCGATCATAATTGGTGGATTTTTTGTGTCATGATTATATTTACAAATTAGTTGAATTCAAAAAAATAAATTTCCTTAAAAAAAAATTTTTGCGACAAAACTTATGTTTCACCCTAAATATAACCACGAGCGTCCAAACAAACAATGACGCATTAACAACAGAAATATTCACCACAAAAAAATTGCTTTTAATGAATATACGATATAACAGATAAATAATCTTTTCCCTTTTATGCTTTAAATTTATGTGATTTCTTACAAAGCAAACTTAATTAAATTCGTGTSTGATCCAAGGTTGAGGAAATCAGATCACGCGCAAATTAGYATTATGAAACCTTAATATAGGAATTTTTAAAAAGCACTTTATTCTTGGCATTCTGTTRCGTCCTCCAGAAGTCGGATATTGTCGATGGCCAACCAACTGGTCCGCTTCCATTGGGTTGCAATTACGTAAATCTATTTATTGTTTCAATACTAATTATATAWTTTTTTTTATTGGACATAAAGTATCACATTATATATTAAAATTACATATGAAGTAAAAAATATTACCTTTTTTGTGTCAGGTGGCAACTCTATTTTCTCACGCATTCGCCAATAGACATTTACTTCTGAATAAGGCGCTTCATACACACAGTTCATCATCGAATTCAGACATATCTTAAGAACGAATATTAATTTAAAAATAAAAAACTGTAAATTTAAATCGGTGCCTTCATTATGATGGCATTTGTCCGTTTATAGAGGTCAAAGATCAATGCCGAATTTGAACAATTTTTGCTTAGAACAAATTCGGGCGATTGCAGTACATAAACAGTTCGACGAGTTCGATGATGATTGTCAAGCATCACTTCCTTTTTTGGCACAATTCCGTGCAGAGTTTGATCATTGCCAATATATGCATAGCCTTCAAATTATTTTGGTTATATTAAATGAAAATGGATTAAAATATTAAAATTTCTGTATTATAAAGTCAATTTTGTATTACCTGAATGTTGAAGATTGCTTATTTTCTCGCGTGTTTCCATAAGAAAACTCAATTCTTGAGGTTTTGCAATCTGCCATTTCCCATTTCTTAAAATTTTTTATATACATTTAAAAAATTGTCGGTTTAATTTTAAATTTAATTTTTATGAATTATTTTGCCTGATTTTCATGAATGGCATTTGCTCAAGCTGTGACCAATGGCAAAATGTGTCAGTGAATGTGCATTTTAAAAGTTCACAAGCATTTGGCAACTTTTTGTGCAATTTTGGTTGTCGATTGTTGCGCCGACGAAATTGTATTTGAGGTAGCAAGTCAGCTGTTAATTTGTAAGTTTTTTAACTTTAATTTACCTATTGTATTTATTAAATTTATTACAATTTTCTGCCAAATTCGTCCGTTGCCGTCCAAACATTGCCCAATTTTTCTTTAACAATTTCCCACCAATTTTTAAAAGTTCACGCTGAAATTTGTCCAGGCTATTTTTATTTTGCATTTTTGTTTTGCGTAAATTAACTTTCGCAATATTCACTTCAATGGCATTTTCATCCTCAGAGATGGCGTCAAAAAATGGCTAAATTATAAAATTAAATGATTTGAGTGTACAAAAATCACTTTTTTGTGGCGTGTGACAGCTCCATCCACCACTGGACGCATATTTGCGTAAATTTTGTTGTTTTTGTTGCGATTTTCGGGTGACAATTCGTTAATATACTGAATACGTAACGTAGGCATTATAAAATTATTTTAATTGAATTTTTTTATTTAAAGAAATAAGATAAATTAAAAGCTTTTGCTATTAGTAAAATAATAATAGTTTTTCTTTTACTTTAATAAAAATATTAATTTTACTTAAATTTCTTACTTCTTCCAATCCGTTCTGTTTTATCGAAATTTTTGAATAATTTTTTGAAACGTTTCCATTTACAAATTCTTTGTTTTTCTGCACAACATTTTCTTGTTCATCATAAATTGGGCACTGTTTGGCCTTAAACAATGGAAAATCTCAGTTATATACAAAATTTATCACAATTCAATAATTCCAACCGCATATTGCAAATTGTCCAAAATCATCAGCGATGGTTCAGCAAAGTCTTCAGCAATTATTTCAACCGAAAATTGTCCAAAGGATTCAAGCGATGGATTTACGACGAGTACTTCGACTCGTGAGGTGTTGTGAGAGTTAAAAATTTGCTAAAAACAATAAATTAAAAGTATTTTAAAAGAATTTATTAAAATTAAAATCAAAGGGGCCCGGCCATTTGGTTTTACCCGCTCGCATTTGGGCTCGTATGCCGCTACTCTTACTACCATAATTTTTTGGGATTATTGTCAAGGGATTTTTTGCCAGGAAATAGTTTAAATAATCCAAAAATAAAGTCCACCTCCCTAATTAAGCTCCCTTTTCTTCGAGGGGGGTCAAAAAACAATACGGTTATTTACTGGAGTGCATTGGCGCATAAAATTGAATCTCGTGCACACTTTCAGCACAAATTGTTCGGTTGTGCACCAATAACTGAAAATTATTTATTTAAAATTTTCTATGTTTTTGAAAATACATGAAGCACTTTAACTATATTAAATTTATATAAAATTTTTTGTTATTAAAATCTTCAATTTCTACTTGAAACTCAGTTGTCCATCGCCTTTCTGGCATGCAATGTCCATTTTCAAAATTGCACTATTTGACGGCACAACGCTAAACGGTTCTATGAGCATCAAGAAATTATCTAAAATATTTTTTAAAATGTTAACGACAATTTTTTTGTTTTATTTTTAAGAAACAAATTTTGATTTTAGTTTAAATTTGAATTTTATCCTTGCGTTTGTTAGTTATCTTCATTTTTCTCAAAATGTTTAAATATTTGCATGTTTTTTCTGTGACCTTTTGGTAAATCGTCGATTGAGCGCTTCATCTGGTTAGCAAACGATTTGGCAAGCAATGCAGTGGGCATAGTTTTATTACAAAAACGACCAATTTTGAATTGAAGATTTTCACTTTCCGATGAATAAAAACTATTTAAAAATAAAATTTATAATCGATAGGTTTTATTTCTAAATTTATTTATGCACCTGCACTGTTGTTCACCGTCAAATTTTGGTTCTTCAAAAGTACAAAATTGAATTGGCAAAGGGACTGGCAATATTCCATTGACATTTGAAAGTCCATCGAATYGTCGAGCAYCAACCTGAAATTTAGATAAACAAATTTTAAGACACTTCTTTTACCTTTGTATTCCTAAATTAATTATTATTCTAAAAATTCTTGTCCAAATGACTAATTTTTGATTAAAATAACTTAAAATTACATAAATTTAAACCTCTATGCTGCCCAATAAGTCATCAATTGACAATTTGCGTGCACTTTCATTTAAAGGGCATCGATAAGCTGTCAAATTTGCGTTAATTTTTTTAATGTTGTCAATTGGGCGAATCAATAAATTTGGTTTAAAAGCATTAATCCGRGGTGCTAATTCCATTGTTGAACCCTAAAATAAAAACTTATATATTTTTAATTTCAAATTTAATATAAATTTCGAAATCTACATCAGAATTTTGTTGGATATAATTAATTACAAACGCTATTGAGAAGCTCATCATCGTTAGGCAGCGTTGTGATATTTTCTGTAGCATTTTGCGCCGTAATTTGTGCCACAGTATTATCATTTTCAACCATTTTCTTGAAAAAATTATTTGACCCGACACATTAATAAATGAAAATATTACAAAACTTGGTGCCACTTGGCGTTGCGATAAAATGGCATTTTGTTGCTGAGAGTGGGGCACTCCATTCATAAAATAATTGTTGGCATACTGTGYCACTCCGTCCCCTTGAATMTTGGGGTACTGTAACACAGATATTGGAGATGGCGGCGGTGCGCAACAGGTAGCTGTAATTAATACATATTTATAATTGCACTTATACTATCAAAWTTATACGATTTATTAAAATAAATTTTAATTAAACATCAATGTTTAACTGRCMTAATTTTCGGAAGATTAGAAATTATAAAAATAATAAATTAAGTACATGCCTCGTGCAGGTAAAGAAAATAATTTTATAACGAAGAAAAATGAATAATAWAAAAATTTAAACATTTTAATTTATTTATCCTAAATAATGCATGTTAAGAAATTAATTTGCGAAATCAAGTCACCAAAAAAGGAATGTTTTATGAAGATCAATTTTTATATTAATTATTTTGATTTAATATTTTTTGGAAAGATTATTTTGCTTTTCGCAAAAACAGAATTTATGGCACCAGAAAAAGACATCATTTGCCCTCTCCGATGTGCATAGACTGTGAAATGGACATCCGCCGGCTGCTTTTTGTGGAATAATGTTACACATTTCGCCTTAATACTGCCCAAATCCAATCAAGCGAATGCGATTTTGGGATTGCGGGGGGGGGGAAGTCTCATATCCATCAAATCGCCAAAAGTGGGTTGAGCAAATATATTTAAATTTTGCGCACATTTTATTTTACGAAAAAAAGTTTATAGGTTTAAAATTATCAGATGAAAATAATAATATCATCACATGGACTATTGGCAAGCGTTAATGCCATTTTAGCAACGGTGCCATATTTTTCACTATAGGAAAGGAGCAGCACTCTCTGGGCAATGCCGCCAAATTTCAAAAAATAAATTTCAATTTTTTAATCCATAATTAAAAGTGAGCTTCACGCACAATCATCCATCACTTTACAATAAAATTTGACTGAATCCGGACCACCACCGGAGGCGCCTTTTGCCTCTCTTCACATTTGGTGATGCATTTCCATGGCCATGTTTGTTTCAAAGCATCACGATAAACGCGACTGAAAAATGAGGGAATTAGAGATTGATTAAACTGATCAAATTTTAAGAAGAAAATTATGAGATCAATTTTACATGCATATACCGTATTTCCTAAAATAAAGCCCCCCCCCCTAAATTCTGTCTCTTATACACATCTAGATGTGTATAAGAGACAGCCTCTAATAGAGCCCCCCCCCCAATTTTTGAATTTTTTTTTTTGCCAAATTGGCCATACTTTTTGGATTTTTCAAATTTGTGAAAATAACTAACGCAAAAATGTTTCTTTATTTTTCTCCATTTTTATCTCCAAGTTTATAAGTCATTGGCCAACTTTAAGCAAAGATATGAATTTTAAAAAATTAGCGAATTTCTGTAAAGAAAAAAAGAAAATTAAAAAAAAGTTCTAAATTCTCATTCCGGCTCTTTTATAAGAGATGAGCCTCCCACCACATTTGGCTTCATTGAAAAAGCATGAATTCGAGCATCACTTGTTTTTTATTGTAATTTAAGCTTTTTAAATGATTTTGAGGCCAAAATTAATTTTTGAAAAAATTTTATTCTTGAAAATTTGTTTAATTCGGGGGCGGGGGTTCGAAATTGGTCGAAATGGAGGCCAGATTCGGATTCTACGCCCTTGTATACCCCTAACAAAATCTTTTTGTCGACTTCTAAAAAAAATTTATTTTTTTTGGGCATAAGGGTTTCCCTGCAAAAATGGTTGGGTAACTCATAGATAACGAAAAATATTGTTATTTAATAATAAAATTTCTATTCGGCGATTGATTTGCCGGAAAAAATTGTCAAAATTGTCCAATTGCCAAAAATTTGTGCAAAAATTGTAAATTTTGTTAAGATTTTCTAAAAATAGGTTGAACAATAGAGCCCCCCCCCCCTCAATACCTGTCTCTTATACACATCTAGATGTGTATAAGAGACAGGAAATTTTGTTAAGATTTTCTAAAAAAATAGGTTGAACAATAGAGCCCCCCCCGTTATAAACCTGTCTCTTATACACATCTAGATGTGTATAAGAGACAGCCTTAATACTGCCCAAATCCAATCAAGCGAATGCGATTTTGGGATTGCGGGGGGGGGAAGTCTCATATCCATCAAATCGCCAAAAGTGGGTTGAGCAAATATATTTAAATTTTGCGCACATTTTATTTTACGAAAAAAAGTTTNGGTATTATGGATCTGGTCCGGATCAGATCAGACTGAAACATATTTATGTGATAATAATTGATTAGGCACATTAACCTGGTTTTGTAAAGCACCGGCACGTCCATTGCGGCGATTAGGCTTAAGAAAGTAAGCACAATGCTGTTGATGTACCAGCGGGTCAACGGGTGCATCAGCGGCGAATTCATGTAGACGATCGCGTAGATCAATTGGCCTAATGTCCAGCCGCAGACTTGCAGACTGAGGATGATGCACAGCGAGCGGAAGATGGACTGCCGACAGCGCACGGCTGAAAGAAAGTCTTTTTCTTTGTTGGATTATAAAAAACAATTTAGTCTCTGGTCACTCGTGCACCCTTCACACTGTAAGCCGTCGATTGAAATCCCCATTTGAGCTCAGTTTCCGGCCATTCTCGATGTGCTTTTAAGCATTCAGTCCTTTCCAGGAGTGCTCATGAATACAAATTTTAAATCCGTGTCCGGATATATCCGTGCCTTTTTGTATTCGTATCATTTTTCGAAATTCGTATGCGTTATCCGGATATCCGCGGATATACAGCGGATATATCCGGATACCTAAGTGGATTTTTTCATATCCSTATCCATCCGTGCCCGTCTCATTTTTTAAAATTTCTTATCCGTATCTGTCCATATCCGGACATATCAGCGGATATCCGTGAGCATCCCTCCCTTTACTGGGGGACCTCCAGGCAGTGAATTCACTGCTCAGGCAAGGTTTAACGCGATCACTGTTCAGCATCCCTCGACCCACCCTTGAGCATCCCTTGGGGCCAGGCAAGATTAGGGAAGTCATGAGTCCCAGGACCCGGGATCTTTGGTCAACAACCCCCGTTTTTCCATCGCCATGGTCTCCCATTATCCCCACCAATTCACACGCGGTTTCCAAAATAAAGATAATGTGACGAATCCATACGAAAACAGACGTTTGGTCAAATGAGACACACAATTTAATTACTTTCATGTTGGCCCTTTCGGATGTCCAACTTTAGTCGTGCCCAAACGGCTGTGTAGAAGGACACCGAGACGATGACGCACATTAGACAACACAACCCAGCAAATGAGCTACTTTTACCAATCACTTCGCCAAGAGTGCAGGATTTTTCACTACAATAAATCAATTTAAAAATAAAAATGCCCAAATTTAATACTTTTAAATTAAACTCAAACACTGACACATTGGGCTTGCTCATCATATTTTTGAAGGCTATCCGTTCAATAAACACAGGAAACAATGCTGAACCGAAGAACAGCGGGAAAAAGTAGAAGCGATCATTTCTTGACAAATACCTGTTAAATTTCATTAAAAATATTTTAGAACCTTTTAAATAAAATTTAATAGTATAAAAAATATTTATTATTTGATAGGYAACGGATTTATATGCACCAAACCGGCCAAAATATGCACAAAAAAACTAAAATTATGCACAATTCAAAACATTTGGATTTTCTAAAAAATGAAACAAAACCTGTTTTAAATTTTTTTTWAAATCTTGATCTCAACTACTTTATACATCACCAACCAGATGGGCCAAAAAGCGCTGAGCAGCCGATCAAGTCCGATCACCATGATCAGGGAGAAAATGTGGAAGTTGGCGAGCAATGGCACACTTTGGACGGCGAAGCATTGGAGCAGTGTTGGACGAAAGTTGGGCAGAAAGAAGACGAGAAGCGGCATGATCGGACTCAGGTAGGCGAGCATTACGCAGACGGAGTTGGCGGCGATCAGCAAATTGCACGTGGAGTGGAAGCGCCTGGACAGAAAATTTTAATTTGTTTAATTACGGACAGCAAATTAAACCTAAATAATAAATTATGATTAATTTCAGCACTCTTTAAATGTTAACATTAGTAGAAACAAAACCTTTTAATCCAATTTTTTTATTGTTTATTTATAAAAACATTTTCAACCTATTTTTAACGCTGACATAAACTAGAGTGAAATGCATTGTGCCTCCGATAAAGTTGATGAACAAATTGAGAAGAAAAATTGCTTTCATCGWCACAGAATGCTTTACATCGTCCATTGTTGGTGAAGACTAATAAATATAAATTAAATTTAAATTCCTTTTTTATTGACAATTTTAACCAAGCCAAACTTGCCTGTATTGATGCGTTGTCGACAATGTTCATTTTAGTTAAGAAAGATTAGTTTATTTTCTCTAAAATTCTCTTACACATTTTAAATAATCTTTTGTTAAATTAAAAMTTTTAAATAACCCAACTCAATTCGTGAAAGAAATGCGCTTCTAATGCATGCGATCATCCTCTTAGGCGATTTGTTTGAAATAGCTTTTAATTGCTAGAGCCTTTATTTCACTCAATCGCTGCAATTTTTGAAAGGAATGGGAAGAGAAAGAATGAACGAACAAATGGATAAAATGTGCAGTGAGATTTATGTGGGCGCTAAAACAAATCCCCGTTACAATTTTTGAAGCTTCAAATTCAAAAATACAATTTTTTGACCAAATTGGCTTCAAAATAAATCCAAATCGTTACATTTTTTTGAACAAAATTGGCTAAAACAAATGTAAATTGTTACAATTTTTGAAACAAATCCATTCGTTCTGAATGTCAGAATAGTCCATGAAAATTGGGTACTTGTCTAATTTGGGTACTTTTAGTTCTTTTTTTCAAAAAATATTTCTTCATATTAGTGTTTTATTTTAATTGCAAAGCAATAATCTTTCTAATCTTTGATCTTAATTTAAAAAGAATGTTTAAAAAATAAGCCAAAATTAGCCACAAACTTTTGATTGGAATGCTCAACCTTTTTTCACCTTTCGCTCTTGTCTTTTTTTTAAGGTTTTGTGGCCTTGTGCCTCCCTTTCCGTCCTCAAATTCCACGGCAAAAGTCAGCTGTGATCGGTTCGATCAGTTGAAAATGATTCTCACGACGAAAGCGAAAACCAACGAACAAAAAAAGTGTTCATAAAATTGGTGGGTCAACATTTTTGCGGAATAAAAGGGGGAGAGTAAAGTCAGTTGTGCTCTTAAAAGTGATAAAAATTTGAAAACATATATTAGCACATTCAATCCGGCATAAATCATTTTTTAAATTTATACAATTTTGGCATTTGACTATTCAAATCGCAAAAATTTTGGTATTTTCTTTTGCAGCAAAATGAACCGGTCGAATGCCCTCTCAATTGTTGCCATTTTGATTGCCATTCTGAGCCTATTCCGTGCCGTCGATTGTCGTGCAACCCACGGAACGTGCATTRATCAAGGCAGACATTACCGGGAGGGGGAGGAATGGGTAAGTTTTATGTTTCTTCATATTCAATTCGGAGGTCTCGATCCCCGACTGACTATTCTCGAAGCTGGTGAGCTCCGACTGTCCGTCCCCGAAATTCCCGAGTCCCATGGACGGGTATTCCCGCCATTATTACCCTAATTATATTTTGTTATTTATTATCAAGAAAAATTGTAAAATAGTATATGCCAAATTAAAATAAAACACGAAAAAATAACCACAGATTGTCCACCGTTCATTRGTTATGCGCTGCTTCGTCCATTACAATCACAATCGATGGGAGACCAAAGTGAGGAAATGTTGAAAAAAGGAATAAACAAAACCCCGCAAAAGTTCAACAAATAAAAAAAACTTATTAAGCGTAAATATTTTTTAATTTTATTTTGTTATTAATTCTTTCGGTCGTCGGCTGTCGTTCGCTGCGTGGCGACCGAATTCCGCTGAATGGCCAAATTCGGGACGTTTACGGCATTTGGAAATGTGTGCAGGACGCAAAAGGGAGCACAAAATTGGTTCAGCAACAGGAGGGGTGAAATTGGGAAGAATAATCTCACAAATGCTTTGAATTTTGAATGATAATTAGTTTTTTACTATAAAACATTTTTCGTATATTCTCTCCGTTGATGATGCAAAATAAGAAATATTTCAAATAAAATTCATTTAATCGTCTCATAATTTAGACAACTTTCACAATCCGTGAAAATATTAAAATGAATGCGCAATTTCCATCTTTTCCACAATTTATAAATATTCTGTCGCATGTTCCAATTCAGAATTGCCACTAAATTCAGCTGATCTTTTAAATAAACAAATATTTATTTGATTTGTATAATATTTTAAATTAGCAAAATTACTAAAAAAACTTGCCAACTTTTTCCCATTATTGCCCAACAAAATGGCGGTGTATTCCGCATTCGGTTCGGCTCCCATTTCACGCTGAATTTGCATGTTCAACTGTTTGTCTTCAAAAATGGCCACAATTTTGTAGAATTTGTCATCTCCATTATRGTCCTCCAGTAACTGTTTAAGAAGGCAAAGAAGATTTATGTGCAGAAATATTAACTTTGATCACTCAAAATGCCCCAAGCAAAATGTTACTGTAAAAAAACCACAAAATGCCCCCAAGCGAAATGTTACTGTAAAGAAACCACAAAATGCCCCCAAGCGAAATGTTAGTGTAAAGAAACCACAAAATGCCCCCAAGCGAAATGTTACTGTAAAGAAACGACAAAATGCCCCCAAGCGAAATGTTACTGTAAAAAAACGACAAAATGCCCGCAGAAATGTTAATGTAAAAAAACCACAAAATGCCCCAATTGTTTTAGATGTTAAACTAATTTTTTATTAAATTTTGATCAAATTTTTAAACTTGRTGAATTCTGATTATGAAAATATACAAGCCAAAATCAGATTTCGTTTAATTCTGACCTGTTTATATAACTTGTTTACAGCCTTGTCGATCACCTCACGAACTGTCTGATCAGCATTCGTTTTGATGACGCCCGTTCTGATCAGAGTGGGCACACTGTCCGCATGCAAAGTGCCCTTATTGAAGTCCCAAAAAATGTCAGTCGCCCGTTCGTACACCATCAAACGGACGAACACTTTGAAATGCTAAATTATATAAAATAATAAAATAATATCAATGATTATTTCTGCATTACTTTTTTAAAATATTCAAATGCTTCTTAATTTAATTTTTAATTTCCATTACCGGCGATAGGGTARTTGATTTATGAAAAATCACGAAGAACATTAAAAAAGTTTTGATGAAAAGATGAACACGTGCAATCAACATTATGAATTTTTTCAAAACTGTATTTAAATTGCCTAAATTTATAATAAATAAAAATCTGAATATTTAAATTTTCGGGACGAGTCGTCCCCAGCCGGCTCTTATTAATAGAAGTGAAGTTAATGATTAAAACTAATAATGCAACTCTTATTAGGTTAATGTGCTGGGCGAATGGCTCCGTCTGTCACGACCAAAAGAGTTGTTTTGTTCGRCCATTGCACAAATATTGTATCAAATGAATGAATGATCAAAATATTCGGGCGCCAAAAAAAAGTAAAAATTCGTTCTTTATTTTTAAATGGAAAAAGTTTAATAAAAATTAAAGCAAAATAATAGATTAAATAAAAAAACTATTTTTTTTATTAAACAGAAAAGGTTAATATCATTAAATATTTTTTTAATTACATAGAGTTGTTAATTGCAATTATCACAACACGACGGGATATAAATATTGCAAAATATCTTTTTCAAATAATATTTTCCGCATATTTTTAGTGTATTAAGTATTAAAGCAACACATTTAAGTTTAATGGGAATTGAAGGAAAAAGTCAAATCATCTAACTTTAGTCTTATTTCTATGAATAGAGTACATACAGATTTTGGAAGTGCCTATATTTGTGTTAAAACTTATTTAAAATGGAAAATAAAAAAAGTTAAAATATATTTTCTGTGCCAATTATAGCAACAAAAATAGGCAGAAATTAGTAAGCATTCAACGACCTTTTATATTTTTCGAAAACATCTTCTTTCATGTGCCTAATTACGCTTATTATTTTTAGCTTACCAATGCGTTTTATAAAAATCTTCTTTCGCATCTTTACATTTTAAAATCGGATCTCTATGGAGTGTGTGCTAAGCTGACAAAAATAATACCTTCTTTAATATACTTTAAAACATCAATTTTAATTTTCAGAATTTTTAAACATTGAATTTAGCATGGATTTTAGGAATATGGCAATCGCCGACCCGTCCATTTCCCCGCTGATCGCTCTCCTGGCCTTTTTCGTCTATGCGCCGCTTTGTCTGATCACGCTCCTGCTGAATTTGTTGTCCATCGCCGTGTTGGCCCATGGCCACCGCTATTTCTCCCAAAAATTCTTTTTCATTGTCGGACGCCATCTTTTGGCTGCGGATTTGCTCTCCACAACGGCACAACTGCTTGTCGCTGTGCCCGTCTCAGTTATGGCCACAGAAACTGCCAAAAGTACACATTTTGCCAGATTAATCAAGCTTATATTTGTTAGCTCAGCGTCACATCAGAATTAATTTTGTTTTTTGGCCGTTTTGAAATATTCGGTTATAAAAAATAGTAGAATGCACATGAACTACAATAGTTTAAAATCGATTTAAAAAAAATTATATTAGTAAATGTGTAATTAAAAGTTAGTTAATTTTGTTAAAAATTATACAAACTTTGCCAAAACGCATTTAGGTCGAGTCATGAAGTTGAGACCATTTTTATTTGAAATTTAAATTTAAGACTATCTCCGCTCATCCTTTGCCCAATTTGTGACAACATTTGAAACGTTGGCCCATTTGAACACATTTCATTTTGTTGCCCTTCAAGCTTGCGCGTTTTTGCCGTGTTTTCAAAAAGAGCGTGTGACATTTCGTCTGAATGCTTACGGTTCATTCATTAGCCTAATCGTGTGGATGTTAATTGCAGGTTATTTTTTCAAAAAAGTTCAGTTTGAAAAAGAATAAAAATTCAAAATTAGTTTGTCTTTCATGAACTGCTAATAAAGGCTTTATTAATATTTATTTTAAAATTAAGACCAATMAATTTGAATATTTTTTTATTTTTAGATCAATGTATGTTATTGACAAATTAAATTTTTTACAGAAAAAAATTATTATTATTTTGTTTAAATTTGTTTAGGCCAAATGCTTCTGTTCGGCTTTGTCCCTTGCGCCAAACGTTTTGACCCGCTCACATTGCATTTCTTCGATAGTTGCTATTGGTCAAATGCCAATCAGAGAGGCTCAGGCTCGGCACTGCTGAACATTTGGCTTTCCGTCCTTRTGTGCACCGCTTTCTTCATTTATTCAACCGGACTGTCGCATGTGCGGCGTCAAATGTCGTGCGTTTTTTWAAATCTAAACCTCAAATTGACTCGGATTAAAAAAACYCAAATTAAAGGTCCATAAAACAAAAACCCACAAAAAACAATCATTTCGAAAATAATTGAGAATTTTTGCTAATATCACCACAAAAAAAGCTTCGGGTCGGATGTTGCGGGGTGGGGGGATCCATTTCAGGGAGTGATGTCTTGATGCCAGATTTAGGGGGTGTAACTTATTAATCAAAATTCATTTTTGTGATAACAATTTCAAATCAAAAGCAATTTAGTCAAAAAAATTTTTAAATATGGAGAATTTAAAAAAATGCATTTTTTGGCGCGCAGAATTTTTAATCTCGACAAAAGTCCATTTTTAAGGGTGCATTTTTCGATTTTATTTCATTTTTCTTATTCAGAAATGCACAAAATAGTCACTTAATTTGTAAGTAATATTTTAGTCACCAAAAAATAAAAGACTAAAAAATAGTCACTATAAAATCGATTCTAAAAACATGATTTTCGTTCATTTCAGAGCAGGGAGCGTTCAGGAAAAAAAGTCAAAAGACTAAAAATCCAGGCTCGTCTCATCACATAAAATCGCCCATTTTGTTTTTTTTGAATGTTTAGTCATCTCTGCAACCACAATGTTCGCGTTCGCCGTAAAAGTATCAGCATCAGTGTGATAATGCCCAGCACAATCGGCCAAGATGGGCCCAGCAGTGTTTCGCCATCGTCGCCCAACCAACTTTCGCCCAAAAGAAAAGAGGTTTTGGAGCGAAAGCGCCTGACGGAATTGTGCCGACTGCACGATTTGATAGTGCAGGTGAATGGACAACAAACCCGCGACTTAAAAATTAGTCCAAACTTGATCGAAAATTGGGTATTTCTACGGATCCGAATAAAAATAGTACCAATCAATTCCTCTCGTCGAGCTGAGTTCGAATCCGCAAAAAGTTCTTGCCGGAAAGCACTATGAAGAAAGTTACAAGCAAATTAATTTGATCAAAAAACCATAAGAGGGTAACAAACACCCTTTTGGTCAAAATTTGTGGAAAATATTTTTATTCTAAAAATTGTCGGAATATTTGATGCTTACGCTTTCGTCAATAGAAAATAAAATTGAGCATTTAAAGCGGGTTTTAAATCGGTTGAAATTTTTAAAAATTAAGAAAAAAACGACTTTTAAGTAACAAAAGCCGGGGATATAATAATGAAAGGCTGCTGGCGGCGGCCCGCCAACAGCGAGCATGCGGAAACGGAGCAAGTAGTGGGGCGAAACAAAGTCCTTTTTTCTTAATTTTCAAAAATTTCAACCGATTCAAAAACCGCTTTAAATGCTCACTTTTATTTTCTATTGACGAATGCGTAAGCATCAAATATTCAGACAATTTTTAGAATAAAAATATTTTCCACAAATTTTGACCAAAAGACTGTCCCCCCTATGGTTTTTGACCAACTTAATTTGCTGTAACTTTCTTCATAGTGCTTTCCGGTTCAAGAAATTTTTGCGGATTCGTACTCAGCTCGACGAGGGGAATCGATTGGTAGTATTTTTATTCGGATCCAATCCAGTCCCATAAGGTGTAGAAATTCCGGAAATTGATCTGTGTCAGAAGCGGGCCGATGCCGTTTTACTTCAACATTTGTTAGATGTTTATGTAAAATGTTTAGGGATTTCTTATTACGATGTCGCTCGTTGTGCGCTTTACTGGCTTCTTCATGTTGCCCTGGCTGGCGTCTGCGATGTTTGGCATTTCTGCTAATGCCATTGACCAACGAGCGTTGGTCTGTGTTTTGGCAAACACTTTCATTTTGGTAAATTTCAACTGATTAACAATAATTATTATTTGTATCAAAATAAAAACAATAACAAATCCGTTCCAGTTGAGCTTAATCAGCCATCCACTGATCTATTGGTGGTGGAATTTGAGGATTCGCGCGCTAACCAAGGAAATTGTTGAGACATTGCATAAAAAACTGCTTAAATCATGAGATATGATTCTTGAATTGAAATTACTTCCAATTTGCGATCTAAATCCAATTAGTAAAATATTTAAGTGAATACTTACATAATTTGTTACCAGAAATCATATTGATGCCAAAAATAGCCAGAAAATCAACAGAAAGAGCACATTTTGGGAGATTAGCCGCCGCCATTAAAAATGATTAAAATTTAAACGCCGAAAATGGTTTAGGTTTTTAATTTATAACATTATAGAAATATTTCGCCAAGGATTATTTATTTTTTCGGGAACGGAAATCAATTATCGGGAACGGGGGGGGGGGGATATTTTACATAAGCATAATTATTGCGACAATTAATCGATAAAAAGGTAAATAAAACATTTGAAAACGTCAATCGTTGAATAGTTCCGGAAAGCCTAAAAAAATTGTGAAGTTGTCACTAATAATACGTGTATGGCCGACTGGCAAAAGCAAACAACAAAAATATGAAAATAAATATATAAAAAAATTTTAGTGTAAAATTTATTCCATTTAACTTTATTATTGCCGAATAAATTTATTAATAGGTGAAGAATGAAAATGCTTTTGCGATTATTATTTGTATTATCAACATTRATTCATCCAATCGCAGCGGGAGGTAGAAAATTTCATTGAAATTTCATTCCCGTRATTCTCGAAATAAAAATTATTCAAAAATATAGATGAAAAGGGCAAGAAACTGATGAATAATGTGGACATGTTGGACAGCTTGGACAGGAAAGCCAGTGATGAGAAGAAAGAAATGAGGGAAATGTACAGAAAAGCGTCTGAAATGCTCTTCAACAGACATAAGGAATTTAACACGAATTTCACAAAAGGCGTGCAGGATGAGAGCGACCGATGCGGCAAAGCCATAGAGGYTATTAAGAACATCATGAAGCTGGACAATCTGGAGTGGGTGAAAATTACAGAAATTAACGGGCTTAGGAACGATCTGATCTGGGTTGATCAGTTGGTCYTATTTTATGATTAAAATGGCTTAAACACAAATGTAACAGCTCAGCCTCCCAAATGATCACATTAAAACATTTAAGTGCGGACAATTTCAATCAACATGAAATCGAGTCATTGGCAATGGCGAAAGTTGATGCCGCAAAAGAGGCCGTCGTAATGGCATCAAATGGTCTGACTTTGGCAAGTCAGCAGAAGGAACAGGCACTGATCGAGCTTGATAAGGCCGAAAAGGCACTGAAAGCGGCGACCAGCTCCAYAAATGAGGCAGAAGAAGCCAGACAYCACGCTGAACACCGCGAGGAACWGGRAAGAACGGAGCTGAAGCGCAATGAGGAKCAATTTGACGCAGTTCGGGGCATCTTCGATCAAGTTCGGACGCTTTTTGAGCAGTGCCAAAAGGCGGAAACGCTGAAAGACGAGCTGACAAAGCAGAGAAGCATGGCACGGAGGGACACACTTGGGGTGCGAAATTTATAGAAATAAGCAATTAAACCGTTTGCTAAATCGGTAAATTGATTCATTCGACTTAAATCAAAATGTTTTCTTACCCAAAAATGCACAACTATGATTTGTACCAAAAGGCTCCCCATAGACCGATATTTTCCGATTTTTTTTGATATTTTTTAAGTAACGTGAGGATTTTTTCGTTTTAGTGTTTATTGTGCCATTTTTATTTTTGTAAAAATATAATGAAATTTAAAGGATTTGTTTGCTGACGCTAAAACGCGCAAAGAATCCATTTACACTTCGGTGCGCAAGCAATTGTTGGTGCGCGAAATTCAGGAGCTCAGCACACTGTTAAATCTCCGAAAATTCTCGGGCCAATCCATCGAATTTGTGCAATTTCGTTCTGTGATTCCGAGCAGAAATAAAATTTACTATCTGATCAAAAAGTTGGACATTGCCGACAAGGTTTTGCAGGTAGGGGGGAGGGATTCAGTTTATTTTTTTGACAAAATAATTATGGATAGAATAAGCAAAAATCATTAATTGTCTTTTTTATTTTTTTTGCATTTTAGAAAACATTTTTATTAGCCAAATTTATAGGCGCGAGATGAACAAGCACTGAACGGGGGGAAGAAGAAAAGCATCAGCAGAATGATTGGCAAATTGTTCGAGCACAAAAAAGAGAGTGACGATGACCAAATTATGCACTTGCTTGGGGGAGTGCTTCACTTTTATGACATTGCGGTCAACAAAGTTTCGGAGAGAGTGGGTTTTTTTCTTTATTCTTATAAATTTTAAAAATGTAGAGAAATTTGATCAAAATTAAATTCGTTAATTCCACACAACAAATGCCTTTCTATCCCTTTTTAAATGTTTCTTTTTCATATGAAAGGAACTTTTGGAACAAGCAACCAGCGAGCAAGTCGTGCAACAAATTGGCGAAGAGCTGGAAACGCAACTTGTAGAGCCGGAAGTGCGAAGACAACTGAAGGGCGTCAGAGAGTACGACCCGGAGGGGTCATCACCGTCCCAACTGGCCACCCATCACTCAAGAAGCGCTTCAGCTGCGGTGGACGAGGAGACCAGCAGAAGCAGTACGAGCTCAACAAGCAACAGTAGCCGGGGTTCTTCTGGCAAGGCGAGTGTAGAGAAACCGCAGGAAGCCGATGAAAAGSRTGGGGGAATTCGTAAGGGAATTGCGCTGCTTCGTGGTTTTCCAATTCCCCGTGAAGTTGCARMTGGATGGGATCTAAAAGTTGATGAAAGTTCGCCTCAATCAGTCGACTATTCYATCATTGCTGATAAGGGTTCATCCGAAACTGACAACGTATCCGAAACAGAAACCCCAACTGCTGACCTGGACATAAAAGAGGGAAGTCAAAATGGTGAAGATGACAATGAACATGAAGACGAGAAGCATGTTGAAGATAATCAAGAAGCTTCCGAACTATCAAAAAGCGAAAAGGGATCAGAAAACCCAAGTTCAAAGCACGCTTCCGCCGAATCGATCAAATCCGAATCAGACGGAAGCGGAAGCAACGCCTCCGCCGGATCAAAACCATCCGACGCCAACAAATCGGAGGGCCAAGCAATCTCCAAAATGCGCACATGGGACGGAAGTGCGCGAAACAGTCCGGACACAAGTCCCGATACTCACTTATCAGACTCGGAACTTTACATTGGCAAAAAGGAAAGTTCCAAGACGGGACACAAAAGCAATAAAAAGCCATCGAAAAGTTACTAATATGGAAGAAAAATATGAATTGTTGCAAGGCTTTTTAGTCAAAAATAAGAAATTTTATAAATAGTCGATACAAAATTTCCTTTATTTCCAAAGAGGACATAAAATTTTAGCCGCATCTCGCTCATTTATGATAATGACAAAAATTAAGTGGGATTCAAATTGAAAAATAAATTGTCATTAAGAAAAAATTTTAAAACTTCCGAGTTCCGACTTCCAATTCCGACATTTTTGGGCACGTTTCCGACTTTCGAAAAATTTCTAAGCCCGAGAATCCGAGTTCTGACCTACGAAATTTTTTGAGGTCGTCGGCGGCCTCCCTATTCGTAACCAAATATTAATATATCGTTTATTTTTAAATTAAAGGCATATAATCACTGAACATGACATTCTGACATAGCTTTTGATAAAAAAAGGTTTGAAGAAAAATCAGTAAAATGAATTTTGTGATCAAATACGATAAAATGTTGTCAAAATGTGACAATTGTCAAATTCAAACATAATTTTTAAATTCGCCTCTGACCAAATCAACGGTTGGATATTTCAGACGCATTTCAGTCCAAAATTGCGCTCTTCGACTTTCTTCTTCCATCACTGGGTTCATTTGTGGCATTGGCACGTCAATTAGCAAATGACCAAATTTTGAAGAATTATTTTTTGTGGACAGCGGAAGCCAATAGCAATAGCTGTTACAGTAATTTGGATTACTGTAAATAATTTGGGAATTTTTTTGATTTCGTAAAATACAGAATTTACCCGGTCTTTACGAAATCGATTACAGTGGCCACCAAAAAGTTGCTAATTAATTGATCGTCTTCGTTAAAATCAAATTTACGCACCCTTAAAATCAAATTCTCAATAATTTCCTCACAAAAAACAAAACAAACTTTTGCTCAAAGAAATAGGTAAAGTCGTTGTAGTGAAAGTTTTCTTAATTTGCATTAATCATAATTATGTACATTCATCAAAAATTTAAATTACGTCTAACTTTGACGGCTTCAGAAAAAACGGCATCGTTGTAGTAAGTGTTTTTGTAGAAATATATTGGCCACCCATTTTGAGCTTTCAACGTTGCCTCCCAAATTGCTGGCACAATAAATTGAAGATCGGACAAAATCTGAAAATGCATTTAAATTATTTATTTTTAAATATTAAAAATATTATTTTTTTAAAATTCATAAAAGWATTTACCAAAGTCATTCTACGAAAGTAATAGGCCGGCTGACCAAAGTCCTCAACGAATTTGTCTTTCGTGTAAAATTGCACAATTTTTTGTTGAATTTCCGCTGCCAATTTGTCGCCCAATAATTCGGACTTTGCAACAAAATTGCGAACAAACAATTCGAATCGCCAACTGTCATAAACGTCCATTTCGTCCAATGGAATCGCGTAAAGTGTCACACTTGAGTTGCGTCCGCCAATGGTGACTTTGAAAATATTTTTAAACAAATTAAAAAATTAAAATCTGCACATATTAAAACGATAAAAGTGTAAATTTGCTCAGTGTGTTGCTTCGCCTCTAAAATTATTGAAAGTTTTTTGAGTTTTATTCATTTAATCGAATAAATCTCGTTTCGATTAAATTATTTCAAATTTAAAAATGCTTACATATAAGTGATTCTAAGTCGGCAATGCCCATGATGGTTGGCTTGGGCGGTGCTCGTTCAATCAGTTCCGGTATGTCCATGGGCAAGAAGTCTCCGTCCATATGGGGTTTCCACAATGTGTAGTCCACATCCTGACGAGTCGTACCCTTAAAATTGTAAAATACTTTTTTCCATTGATTTTTGGTGGTAAAATTCCGTAATAGATCCCAGACTCAAAATCGGCCTTTTGTAACACGGGCTGAAGCGCCTTGCGGAGGGTGCTTTGGCCCAATAAATTATTTTTTGTCAAATTTGTACTTGCTTCGTCCTTATTGCCGGAACATAAAATTATTGTCATATTCATTTCCAACATGTTTGGAAGCCTCTATATAAGTGATTTTGGACAACTGAGTCCCCATTGAAGGGGTACTTTAGTACCAGGGTTTAAAACCCGGTTAAAGGTTGGGCGCACTAAATTTTGACTGTTTAGGCGTTTTTCAACTATTGCTTTGGGGGTAACGGAACCTATGAAGGAATTTCCCCGTTATTTTAGTCAATTTGTTATTTATAATCTCAGTAATTAATGAAGAATGCGCAAGCGGATCGTGCACCATTTTTTCGAAGCCGTCGAACAGTTCGTCCACCGTTTTCATTTTCATGCACTGCTTCAACCCTTCGTGTCCATTCCCTTCGCATTCAAGTGCTTTGGCCAATTTGGCAGTTTCGCCAATTACGCGCCGATTGTATGCCCAAGCAGTCATCGATGAACCYCTCGATTGAATGGACTTGTGGAAAAGGCCTCGAGAAAAAATAATAGGCAATTAATTGTTTAATTCATTTTTAAAGAGCATACAAATAAATAATTGGGGAAAAAAGTCCAAACAGTTTAATTTCTTAACGCTCAACCATTTTGCCTAAAAGTATTAAAAAGGCTAAAAATTTCAGACCCAATATTATGTAAATTATAATTTTATTTTCAAATAATTATTAACAATATTTAAAAAAACACCAAATTTTCCTCAGACTTATCAAAATTCATTTGCCTTGGCTATGTGGCGAAAGTCCAAGAAAGGAGGCGCTCACTGCGCCGGAACTTTCGCCAAAAAGGGTAATGTCCTGCGGATTTCCTCCAAATTGCGCAATATTTTCCGAAATAAAGCGCAGCGCCGCAAACTGATCCCAAAGGCCAAAATTTCCTATAAAAACCAAATTGAAATTTGATTTTTGTTAATTTAACATTTAACCTGGCATTTGCGTATCACCCGTCGATGCAAAACCTTTTTATTTCGGAATAATTTTATTTGAGTGAATTTTTCCGATTCACTGACCGAGAACTCCGAGTCTGTACTGGATGGAGACCAGCACAATGCCTGCGGACACGTATCGTAAGCCCAGGTCAGTGTAATTGCCGTACTCGGCGGCCGACCCGGTCTCGAAGCCGCCGCTGGCAATCAGAACGAGAACGGGAAACAACGGACGACGGGGCGTCGAATTGCCACTGTGTTTATGGGTTTAGCATGTTTTTGACAAATTTAAGCGAGCATTATGTATTTTTTAAAAGGAAATTTCTTTATTTTGGGCTTTTTTCTGTCATTGCATCAAGCAAATTAAAATACGAAATAAACATCAAATTTCGTTAAAAGGCGCGCTTTTTGGACACTATACAAAAGACGGCGAATGGGCCCACTTTTTATGGGAGTGCAGCTGCTGCTGTTGATGTGGCGCAAAAATGTTTAGGTAAAGGCAATCCTCGCTGCATTCATTGCACTCATCCCGCGCATGCGGCACACAAGCCGCTTTTAGCTTAAGCGCAGGTCGAACTTCGTGCCAAGGCTTTGGCGGTAAAGGCTTCTGAAATTTACAAATGTAATGAATTATAACAGTTAAACGAAAATGAACAAAGCATAGACAAATGTTGACAGATTATTGTATTGAAGAATATTTATTAAACTTAATTTTTTTTAATTCAAAGTTTTAAGAAAAAGGCCTATGGCGGCGACCTCAAATCGGAGTTCATTAAGCGGTGGCGACGAAAATGGAACCCCAAAGAAAACGTCGATGGAATTGAACTGACGATTCGCTTTTATTGGAGGAGAAAGGATGGAAACGAAGCCTTTAATTAGTCCGAATTTTGTTTCAACCACCACAAATTGGTTATCATTAATTGGAGAGGCGAAGCTTAATAGGTAAGCAAACAATACGATGAGTTCGGTAAACATTCGTAAAACCCTGAACGAAAAACAATAAAAATGATTAAAAATAGCTATAATAATTTTAAATATTCTTGAGCGTTATATAGAAATACCAATTCAAATTTTGTTAAAATCGTAACCTTTTATTTAATTAATTTCACAATATTTTTAATTAAAAATTACTTAAATGACACATATTTTTGTTTAGTTATCAATCAAAAAATTAATTAAAGGCACGTGCATTAATTAGTTTCATTGGTAGTATTACCATTATCAATAATTATGGAAAAGTGATTGGGAAACATTGCTGGAGATGGGAAATCAACAATTGTAAAAACATTTGTTGAAATGGTTGGTCGACTTTTGTTGTGGTTGTCATGCGACTCCCGGCCAATGTGACATTTGCGGCCACTTTGGTCAAAGAAAAAGCCATTCTTAGTCACACATTTTTGGGTAAACATTTTTTTACGCTTTTTAATGCATTTTTCCTAAGAATTTCGGAAAATGCCGAAATGGCACTTTGGCAAATTTAGATGGCTTTGCATCATTTCATACCAGGGTTGGCACCCCGACGTTCGGGGAGAGAAAAGTCGGGATCGGGTGGCTTGTCAGGGTTGAAAGGTCGGGGGATCGGAGAATTACAAATGTTAGGAGTCGGGGCCGGGGTTGCCGGGCACGGTGCTTTCGGTGATCGGGGTCGGGGATTGGTCAAATCATCGGGGATTTGGATCGGGGTTTTTCAAAAATCTTTCTTTTTTAGCATTGGCATTCCTTTTTGGCATTTTCTCTCCTTTGGCTACTAATTGATTTATTAAATATTTAAAATAATTAAATGAAAAACAATATGTTACATAATTATAATTTTATAAAATAAAATATAATTCATTAAATTTGGTGCATTAAATCTATTTTCTATCATTCAATTACCCGCACCATTTGAGGTCATACCCGAATATTATAAGCGTAACCCGGGCACAGTCAAAACTGGCGTTATGACGCTTGATCAAATGATCGAAGTGTAAATGATCATTTTTTAAAAGAGCTACAGTATAGTAAATGATCAATAGCTGTTAGCTACTTTCGTATTGGAGAGAGAGAGGCGTCGTGTGGGCCGATGGGAGGGGTAAAATTTATAAAATATTTTGAAAAAGCTAGCAAACAACAATTTTAGGTATTTAGTGATCTTGTAAAAATGGCAGACAAATTTCATTATGAACTTTTGGGACCCTTTTCGGGGCATTTAAGTTTGTATYGACAAATCTGACCTTTTTTACATTGACCCCAGACCCGGACTCAAATGAAATTACGAAATATTATATTTGATTGTGTTTTTATTGGCGGTAATTGTAGTCGGGATAATAACAATGTGCCGGAATTGCCCCCGCCCAGAATTTTTGTTTTTTTTTCTTTTGAATTCGGGTTTCGATGTGCGAATAAAATTTGCGGTGGGGGCATAACTGAAACGTAACTGATTTTGTTAGCAAAATTATCCTATTTAGGTCGAGGGACACGAAACTTTTCCTGTCTCTTATACACATCTAGATGTGTATAAGAGACAGGGTCATCACCGTCCCAACTGGCCACCCATCACTCAAACAATTAGTTATAAGCATAAATAATTTATGTAATTTCAATATACAGGTTCATCTTCATCATTCTTTCACCGTGACACGACACCTCAAATTACGCCTAAACCGTTCAGTCAATCTTTGACCACTTCGAATCAGGAACACCAGTGGTCGACAACAGCAACAAGCCCTTTTAGTTACAGTATAAATATAATTTAAGTATCATTATACAGTTCCATCTTCTTCGTTTCACCGTGACACGACACCTCAAATTACGCCTAAACCGTTCAGTCAAGCTTCGATAACTTCGAATCCGGGACACCAGTGGTCGACAA